>JAULBZ010002720.1:0-18082 GCA_032360805.1 Neoturris breviconis | reverse complement strand
TAAGCATTTTTCTTTATTGTTTCCAAAGTTATAAAAGAAAGTTTGTGTCAGCGTTTTTTCAAACCACCTTATGACATAATTTGTGATTATGACATCATAATTTGTGATGTCAAAAGAAGGTTTCCATTTCTTAAAATTGAAATATCTTTAACGAAAAAGATTTCTAAAAAATTAAAGACTTGTAACACTAACAGTAAGCAATTTTTTATCCTCTACAACATATCAAAAAATATTTTTTCACCCAAGAATCCCTTTAACTACTAATGCCTATGCTTGATTTCTTCTAATAAAAATCGTGCATTGCAAGCCTCAATATAACTGTCGGACATCACCTGTGGAGGAGTGTTTTTTTAAAAAGCATATCTGTTTTAACCTACTATCAAAGCCTGAATGTAACTACTTAAAAGCTGAACACTATACTAAAAAACTTTTAGGCTTTCTATCAAAGATCAATGAAATGTCCAATTTATCATTGGGGATAGTTGTTGCTCTTTAGTCAACCAGTTCATTCTAGGTTAGCTAATATAGGTATAAATATACCTAAATTTGGTCTGGTACAGTACTATAATAAAAAATGTCTCATTGTGAGGTGTCATCATCTTAGACAACTGGCTATGAAGCGAGTTTGACTTATACTACCAGACTGCACCACATTTGTCTTCCTTCACACGATGTAGAGTTCCACTAGCGAAACAAGTTAAGTGTCGGAGCTATGGCTTTTATATTTGTTGTTCATTCTCATACTCCACGGTCGGGTCGTTGCATTTGTCAGCCTGATGTGCCGTCCTTCCTCTTGGGTCGCATTCACTCCGCCCTTTTGATATCAGTTTTCAAACTAGCTATATATATTTTACTCGTCCTCCCTCCCATGTTCGCTTGGTGACCAGGGCGCTATTTCGATTTTATTTATTTTGGCCGTATTTGTACATTTTCTTGTTTTCGAATACATGAACTGAGGATGTAAATCAGTGCAATCAAAATCATCTTGTAGAGAAACTAGCCTAAACCTAAGAACCCTAAAAACGCTATACTGGCACACACCTTAGGTTTAGGCTAGTTTCTATACAAAAGGATTTTGATTGCACTGATTTACATTCAGTTTGTTGATACATTGTTTTTTGTGTACTAAGGTTTTATTTCACGGCAGTGCTAAGGTCAGTTCTAGCGCATCTCTGAACGTGCCACTTCAATCATGTTGTTTTCATTGTCTCTCCAATACGATCCAACCACCAAATAATTTGCGGAGCTCATTTGGCAGCAATCTCAAAAGAATTCCCATTAGTTCAGTGGACTAAATTCTTCTTGCACCATTGCTAATCTGTTGGGTTCTTTCCTTTACCGTTTGCATGTGGTCTTCGTCTGTTGCCTTAGACTCTGTTAGCCTTTCTTTTGCCCATTTGCCTCTGTTAAGGATCTCTCTTCTGCCTGTCGTCCTTGTCTGTGGTCTTCGTCTGTTGCCTTAGACTCTGTTGCCTTTTCTTTGTCCATTTGCTTCTGCCTTTCTTCTGCCGGGATCTTTCCTTTGTCTATGGTCCTTATCTGGTGCCTTGGCTCTGTTGCCTTTCCTATGCCTATTCCTCAGTCCGGCCCTGCCTGTTGCCTGTGTCAAAAAAAAAATTTCGCTTGCGAACATAGTGGTACACCCACCATAGTGGTACACCCACGCTCCGCAATCCTTAAATTACTTGTGGACTAACGGTCCATCTCCAAAAATCGTTTCCAGGGAAGAGTGCTCAATCAACGATCTTGCATTTAATTGGTTTCTTTGTACTGATTTTGACTTCTTTAAAGCTGCTAAAATATCTGTTTGTTGAAATGAATTTTGGAGATAGTCCCTTATCTAGGTTGATATGTGGCACAAGTAGGCACAGCTGGAATTGAGAAAATTCGAATGTTCTAGTTAGGCAAGTTGGATAATCAAGGCAAACTAGTTCTGTGTAGTGAGGACAAGAAAGCAGGTAAATAAAAAGGTAGATAAAGTTATTTCTGGGAATACATGACATGAAATGTAAAGATGCGGTATAATATGTGAAAAGGCTTTATGTGGTTGGGACACGCTAATCAGAAGAAAGAAATTTCCTAGGCCTGTTTTAATATAATCCTCTGATTGTCAGGGAACTAATATATACATGGCATTCATTCAATTATTTGTTCTATCATGAAGAAAAGTTTCTTAATTTTTGAAGATTCTACTACTGTCTTTCCAATAAACTGGTTTCTTATAAAATAAGTAAGTACAAAACAGTTAGTATAGGCTTTAACATATCACATATATAATCAATTTAATTGGTTGCAAGTTTTTTCTATGTACTTCCAGGTTGAGAAGTTTGGTGGAGGTTGAACTATAGCAGGGGTTTACTGCAGGGTTGTTATGGGACAGTTATATTAGAATTTATGATATAGTCTATTTACAAGTCTAAAGCCTCCAGACATCACATGTGGGAGAATGCTTTTTTAATATAGTATTCAGAGCTAAAAGCTACACTTAAAATATACTCATCGATAGGTCAGGTCCAGTAGTTATTCAGGCTTGATTTCAACTGTTTTGCTTAAATATTATTTTAAAAAATGTTTTCAGCATACTGTCAACAAAAATGTCAGAAGATCAAGAAAAAATGACCTCTTGGGTACTTGCTGCCATTGCAAAAGTTAAGGGTCAGAAACAACAACCAAATGAAGAACGTATTACTTCTGTATTATTCCAGTCCTATGGTGTTGACAAAGAAGAAGGATTGGAAAATTTGGAGAGATGTGTGCAGGAAGGACTTGTTGTATGCCAAATGGCAAAAAATGGCAAGAACTCGTACAGGAATTCCAAATCTGTTGCTGGTGTTAAAGGTGAGGTCTATTACTACTGTACCCAGGTTAGTAAAAAACATGAAATAAAATGATTATTCCTGATAAAATACCTCTTTGTAAAAATATAGAGATTAAGTAGCTATAGAAAATCGTCTCAATTTCTTACTAGATCTTACCTACCAGGCCCCGAAATTTCACGGCCACGCTCGTTCCAGTTGCGTAAAGGTTCCGTGAATCTCTTGAGACGGAACCCATTTTTCACAGCGGAAGTTATTCTTGAAATGCGCGAGTGACAAATTTTGCGTTTTTCGCGAGATAAACTTTTGCAAGTTTGCCTAAAATTCCTGAAATTTGCAAAAGTTTCTCCGGTTAAAAAGTACATTTTTACATCAGAATAATATATTCTATCTTCTTGATTCCTTATATTCCCTCCTCCACAGTGATTATTGCTATGTTCAAACTATATTAAAAAGTACTCCTCCACAATTGATGTCTAGCATATGTATCTGTTTGGTGTATCTTTTAGCTCCGCCATTAAATCATCTTCAACTGAAAAAATGTATCGAAGAGGTTATTGCTAATCCAATACGTGAGCAGGGTAGTACTTTGGAAGAGATTGAAAATGATATCCGTTCAAAACCAGAAAATGAAGATTTGCTAGAAAATCCGGAATTTACAATACATTTTAAGACTGCAGTTAAAAATGGTCTTGCAAAACGAAGATATGTTAAGGAAGGAAAATATTATAAAACTGTATCCTTCTCCAAAACAAAGGTATGCTCTTGCAAATACATCTCTTTAATCTACTCTGTACTTCGGAAATCTTGTAGTTCCAGAGCCTAGTCTAGGAATTTGGGCACCTACTGACTCAGCCAAAGTGACTTTGTTTGATCGATTTATTATAATATGCCCAATAAAAACTTGAATGATCGGGGGATATTTTAGCATGCAGTTATAGAAACTTTATTTTTTTACTCAGACATATTTAATACCCAAAAGTGGTAAATGTGGAGTTCTACTGTTGTTTTCTTATCTTCATATATTTCATGGCTAAAATAAACATAGTTAATTTTAATATAGATTACAAGCCTCTGAATTCATGACAACATTCCCCTGTGAAGGAGCATGTTTGGAGGCTAATTTGCGGTCAACAGGCTGCAATAGTCTCCAAAGATGCTCCTCCACATTGGAATGCCATTAGCAGCCCAGGATGACCATATAAAATACTGGTGTATTACACAGTGTTCGAAATAGAGCATTACTCCACAGTGATTAATTTCTCTTATTTCAAATACTGTCACATGAAACGTTAATCAAGTACAAGTTTTGTCTGTAGTCTCAATGGTAGATATTTTTATACTTGTATTTTTATGCCAGAGTTTACTCTTTGTTTTAGCCAAAAAAAGAGAAAGGCGATAACGAGAGTGATGAAGACATAACCGCTGAAGAACGAGAGGCCTTGCGTGAAATCTGTGGTTTCTGTAAAGGTACTCGGGATAAGAATAAATATAGTGAAGAAGAGGACCTTTTGACGTGTGATGAGTGTGGAAACAGTGGCCATCCAACTTGTATGCAATACTCTCGTGAATTAACTGCTCGAGTTCGCGAAGAGCCATGGCAGTGCATGGAATGTAAGAAATGTAGCATGTGTAAAGATGTCGGAGAAGCTGCTAACTTATTGTTTTGTGATGCATGTGACAAAGGTTATCATATGGAATGCCTAAAACCTCCATTAGATGATATGCCTATAGGTAAATTGTTTATTTTTAAAAAATATATATTTATAGCCTGACAAACAAAATTTGAGTTGTTGTTACATATGGTGGCGTCAACACTCTATTTTTATACTCTTTTCCTGAAGTGCTACCATTTTGAAATTTGGTATCAGTATTCAAGGCAATATTTTGAAAGGATTATTTGATTTCGGCCACTTTGGACCGAATATCTTGCATACCGGTCCAAATATGTCTAGAAGGGTTTGCGGTGGTGGCATCCCACTTTTCTTAGTAGACCATGTTTCTGAATTTCTACCAATTTGAAATTTGGCACCTTCATTGAGGCGATACTTTCTAAGGACTCATCAAAAAAAAATTATTTGGCACCGAGCGGGTAAAAAAGGTCTAAAATGGGTTTTTGGTTTAATGGACCGAAAAGGCAAGGTGTCATCCTGAAATTTAGTATCAGCACTGTAGGCAATATTATGAGACATTGATCTTCTTTTTTTTGTCGTGAGTGTAGGCTTAGAAAATATTTGAAAATTTGATATCTACTAGGATTTGACTATATTCACCCAAGTATGGATGCAAAAGTTAAATAGTTGACTTTGAAAATGATTTGAACATACCGTAATCGTCCTCTTTTTGCAAAAATTTCAATCTACTTTTGAGACGGTCCCTAACATAATAACTACACCATGAGTATTATAGCTTCAGACTTTCTCCAAAATTACTCTTCCACAGTGATTATTTGCTCTTATTTCAAGCACCTATTTCTATAGGGAGCTGGATATGTGATGGATGTGTTGGAGAACAAAGTGGTAAACGACGTCGAACTTCAATTCCAGCTTCTGTACTGTTACAATCTCCTGAACACCATCCTTACAAAGTACAGGGAAAGAAAGGTGCACAGAAAAGAAAGGGACCTGCTGATATTGTTGAAGAAGATGTTACGTAAGTAGTACAGGTCACACAAATATGTGGTGCATTGCTTCAAAATCTTGTAAATTTACATTTCATGGCCATTCATGTTTTGTTTTTCAAACTCTATAATGGAAATGCTAATTTTTCTCCGCAACACCTTTGGATATAATAAGAAAGACTTGGTTTATGGTCTTCTCCTTCGAAAAACTACACCAGTGTGGTGAAGAGCACTGGTAAATACATCGCCCAAATACCCAGTTGACAAAAACATTTCCGAAGTCCCCAGTAAAGTTTCTAGAACAAACGTCTTTGCTGTGGACTTTGAACAAGTTTTTGCCACTGGATATATACAAACATTCTGTAATGTCTCACTGGTTAATATGAACTCTGTGCTCTTCTGACTGAAATTGTGAGTGTGACAGTGTGTGCGAGTTAGCAGACTGCCCAGTGGGCAAAAACTTGTTCAAAGTCTGCAGTGAAGACACTAGAACAACCTTGTAAATATTGTACTAGCATCTTTTCTGCAGACTCTGAACAAGTACATTTTTTGCCTACTGGGTGGGTTTATGAATTCCGGTTATTTTCACACGTTTTTTTTTGTGTGTGACGTCAAAACAAACCTGAATATATATAACTGCCAGAAATCACCTGTGGAGGAGTGTTTTTTTAGTATAGTGTTGGGCTTCAAAAAGTACTTTCATTAGACCAAAATTTTCTTGTCAGTTTATCGAAGTATCAAAATTAATTTATACTTTACAACTTTAGAAAAGGATGTCCAACGCCTGGATGTGATGGATCAGGCCATTCGCTGGGAAAGTATGATACACATAGAAGGTAGGTAATTTAAATATACTTTTTTAAATAATGCTAGTGGATGATTCCGTGGCCAAAAAACTGCCATGTTGGACAAGTACCAGCAGGTGAGTGGTTGGCTGGTCCTGGTGCATGGGTTGCGGGGCTCCTAGGTGCCTACCTAGGGATTCCAGATTACAAACGACCTACAGGTTTTTTGAGACACATACAAAAGTTTTGTTTGTGTTTAAAGTTTGGCACCCACTTGCACTAGTGATAAATCACATAAGTATAATAGCGATCTGTGTCATATCCAGGGATTTTTGGACAAACCTGTTTGGATCATGTAAGTCTTTATTTTGACACATAAAGATATAAAAGTGGCCTGTTTTTTCTGAACAGTACAGATAAAGGCTTGCCGTTTTCCAATATCAGAATTAAATGATGATATATATTAGTTTTATAAAAAGGGGATTAAAAAATAAATTGTGTTTAATAATTTGAACTCTCAAACCTGTATACCGGTATCAAAATTGGCGATTGCGAATGATAGTGAGATAAAAATACTTTGATATCATTACTATTTTGCAGTATGTTACTCTTGCAGGGCACAGGTCATGCAGATTGATGCAGGGTGCCTTATGTTGTTGGCCTATCAAGACTAACATAACAATACTGCCCAAAGACTTGAACCTTTTCCCTTAACAAAGCTACAGGGGAAATTCCACAAATAAAAAATTAAAACACAATAACATACAATAACATACAATATAAATAAAATGAAAGAAGGAAGATGTTGATATTCATAGCCATTGATTTCAAATTCTGATTTGACCAGAACAATGTCCTAGTTTTCCTTGTTTATTTCCTCAAATTTTTGCACCGAAGCTCTTCTGATTAGTGCCTAGCCTTGAACATAGATACAAAATCCTTGAATAAGCGCTGGTCTAGTATTTTCATGGAAATATTAATGGCCACTTAAATGAGGGTTGTGCTGGTACTAGTGCTGGTATTGAAGTTACCTTAGGAGCCATCTCCAAAATTTGTTTAAATGAGCAGATATTTTAGGGACCATCTCCAAAATTCTTTACCAGGGGAAGAGTGCTGAATCAACGAGCTTGCAATTGATTGGTTTCTTCCTCGTTGATTCAGCATATGTTATATAGTTTAGAGGGCACATGTACAGCCTTATGACCAAGCAGGATTTCATCTGGAAAGATCTTCAGATTTATTTATTTATGAACAACCCCTTCTTTAAAACCGTTTTGTTCTTCGCCCCTCAAGAAGGTATATGAACGAGGTTACCTTTACCTCTTATGCTTGTTTTGATGGCCCAAGACAACAAGATATGGCTCCATACGTCAACCTGCATGCCCTACACACTGCAAAAGTAATATGCTGCCCATTTTGCTAGTCTTCTGATTTCTATTTTCTTTTACAATGTCAGATTTGAGTACAAACATTTGGCAGCATCCTTTCACGTTTCAGAAAAGCAATAAAATTAGCGCTAATATTATTTTGTCGCTCATATCAAAAGAGCGATTTTAGATATCATGCGTTATCACTCGTTATTGCTTAATAGTGATATTTAACAAGTAATGTTTTGCTAGTTATCTTCAATTGGGCACCAAGATTTATATCCATTTTGCTTTTTTTAGTGCTCAGTTTTGTCCACATGTTCAGGGTCTGAAGAAGAAGCGTGGTCAAACTGATGAAGAAGTTGAAGAAGAAGAGACAGAAAAACAAACCACGCCACCTCCCCGTCTGCCTGGTAAGTTTTTATTGCTCTTTCTTGGAGATATACTGTGTAAATGACGTCTTTTATTATATATACTAACTAAAGAACGAGCTAGCTGAAAATAACAGCCACTCGCTAGCTCATTCTATTATTATTAATAGCCAAGGATTCCTGTCTCTGCTTCCTTCCGTCCTTCATTTTCTTTCTTTACGTTATGATCCATGGGTCTGAGTACAGTGCTCTGAATAAGAGCAAATAATCACTGTGGATGAGTGATTTTTGAGCATAGCTTCAGGCTAAAAAGCTTAAAACTGCTCAAAATCACTCTTCCACAATTATACACCCTTTGATGCAGTTACGTTTTTAATGAATTCTGTCAACAAATTTCTTTAAATCTACAAAAAAACAGTTACCTCTTTAAGTACGAACTCAGAAGCAATTTTAGCAACTCCCTCGATGTCGGATCAACGTTAATATAACGTTAAAAACGACGTCCGTTGATCCGACGATGTTTGCACACTGTTTAACTGGAATTAGTTCTCAATTCTCTTGATGTGTTGTTTATTAACATGATCATCTTTTAAAATGGATAAAGAATGCCTATGAAGTCAGGCTTTGATGGTTCGGCTCATGCACATTCCTTTTGTTTCAACATTATCTAGGGATAAGAGAGAGAAGAAATAACAATAGCTACTAGATTTTTTTAAGTAATTGTCTTTTTAAATTGGAACAGGATCGTATATAAAAAACCTAAGGTAACCTGAGGTTAATTTTGCCCTAAGCAACCAAATATTTGTTAGGTTCCAAAAATATATATATATATTATTTTTGCTGTAAAAACGTTTTGATATTTTTTTTGACAAAATATCTTTTTGCGCCACCTCTTGTCATGATGACATCATCATAAGTATTGCCCTCATCAAAAAAATTATGCAAAGATATTAATTATGTGTTGACCTAACTTTCTGGAAAGATTTAACACTACAGCATGGTTCCATCAAAGGTTATGAAGAGGGGAGGGGGGCACATAGTGAGCCTAATAGCAGGCTTTAAAATTTAGGTCAGCATTCCCCTGTGGAGGTGCATCTTAGGAGACTAACTTGCGGCCTTTTTGCTGCTTAGCCTCCAAGGATGCTTCTCCACAGGGGAATGCCGACCTAAATTTCGAAGCCTGAATAGTGTTTAAGGTGGATTTTCACAATGCGAAATTCGCTGTGAAAGCCAATTGTAGATGATGTTTTACGTCAATTTTTACCAAAGAATGTCTTCTTTTGGCTTTCGCAGCGAATTTTTCCCTTGTGAAAATCAACACTTAATGTGTGTGGCCACCTATCCCTCTACTTATGATTGTTTTTAAAAGCTAAAGGTGGATTTTCACTTCACTTTTTTCGTGGGATTGGAAAAAGGATAGGAGCGGAACGGGATAGAATTGTCGGAATAGGATCTGAAAAATCAATTTCCGCTGAATAAATCGCACCAAAAGAAAATTATAAAAAGCAAATAAATATGGCTGCTTAAGTAAACTTTCTAGGATAACAATACGTCTTCTTTTGTCAAAATAAATCTTCTGTTATAAATAGCTGGATCGAGTTGGTGATTTGATGATTCAGGAATTTGTGCAATCGTGTAATTTTTTTTGTTCACATTTTCCTGAAAAAAAGTTTCATCCGTCATCTTTGTTTGTTATTTCTTGCCGACGTCATGCTTTTTCAGATTCGCTTTTACTTGTAATAGAAGATTTATATTAAGAAGAAAATCAGAGAGAAGAATAATTATGCAAATTCTGTTTGGATTAGAATTCGTTAGAAAAATATTTCGGAAAAGAAAACAGAAAGGAGAATTTCACTTGTTAGTTAATCAATGAATCAATGATCATAAATACTTCTTTAAATATTTCTGCCTGCATGTCACCATCTAAATACGACTGGTTGCTAGATCCACATATAACAAAGTCATCTCATAGAAGAGAAAAAATTGGGCCAAGAGAGCGACTCAGGGTTGCCCTCAGGTACATAATAATAAGAGATGCACAAACGAAGATAGCTCAAGGCTTCTTCTGTTTGAATTTTTAGACGCCGTATTGAATTGAATGTTTACTTAAAATTATAATAAATTGATTGGTCGAAAAAATGCGATCCCACTGCGCGATCAGACGGATCGACGGAAAAAGTTGAACTCAGTCCAACATTGGTTGGAAATGGAACAACACGGGATCGCTATTCCACAGGACAGTAAAATAAGGATCAGCGCATGCTCACGTGACCAATTTCGTTCCGATCCCGTTCCTACGCCAAATATGCTGGAAGTGTAAATCAGCCTTAAGGATATCAAGGAAACTTATCATTTGAACTATAATTGGCGTTTGGTGAAACCAAACACTTTCACATAATTTTAACTTGACCTTTACCTAACAGAAAGAGTATATAATGACATGGCCGTTAAGCTAAACTCCTCCACGGTGTATATCTAACAATGGAGTACGCCTAGGATTTCCATTAAGCGGATGGGTGTCTTTGCCACTACTTGACAGATAGCTGAACACAAGTTACAAAGATCAAAGATAACAATTAACATTACCACTTAAATTTTTGAAGATCATAGGAAGGTGGAAATCAAGATAATGGTAAGGAATTCCATGTGCGAGCAAAGAAGCTAGTCGAAGAATAGAAATATTTGTAAGAAAAAGGTGAGTGAGCAGTAAAAGGATAAGCATTGGCTGAATATCTAGTCTCGTGAACGAAAGATTTTAGAGCAGGGGTCAAAGACCTCAAATCATCAGAACAACTGCCATCGAAGTACTTATAAAATAAGGAAGGACAATAGAGTAACATTGCGACATTTAGATAAGGACTAAGTTTGATGAAAGATCAGTCCAACAATATTGATTATTTTCTAAATCCGGTCGAGTAGATAGACAAACAGCAGTATTCAATACAAGGACGAATGGTAGCCTTGTATAGATACAGGATAGCTACTCTCTGCGGAAATAAATGCCCGCGCCCGATAGAGAGAGTCAAATTTCATAGTTGCAGATTCCGCAATCGACTCAATGTACTTATTCCAGGAGAAGTCATTTGTGAAGGTTAGACTGAGAAGACGAAAATGGTAATTCTCAGGAAGTTCAACTCCATCGTAATGGAGGACAAAATCGATTAATTGAAAGAAGTTTAGATTTGGAAGCATTGAAAGTAACGAGCCATTTATTACTCCATTCTACAACAACCGTACGTAGATCACCCTCAAACTCAGCAGCCATTTCAACCTTGTGAAAGACATGCCAAAACATGAATATACTGCTGTGCCATCGACATAGATAAGCCAATTTCCTCAAGATGTCAGTGAGGTCGATAATAAAGATAAGAAAAAATGTAGAACCAAGGACTGAGCCTTGGGGAACACTCTTATTTTACGATCTGAGAGAAAACAATTATTTAACTCTAATACGGGACCAGAAATACCATAAGCTTTGAGCTTATGTAGAAGACCATACGTTGTCAAAAACCTTGAATTCGCCATAGATCTTCTAATCACAATAAACGCGCTCACTAACAGTTAAAACATCCGCAGTTGATCTACCAGAACGAAAACCTTTCCGAAAATCTGAGAAAATATTGAGAGAATCCAGAGATCTGTTAATTCGAAAACTTTACTAATGATAAGTAGAAAATTTATATGATCAATTCTCACCAGACTTTTGGAAACATAAATGACAGTGGAAAATTTCTGGCTAACAAGACTCAACTCACAACACACTGGACAAATAATTTGGAGAGAATTGCGGAAAGTTCGAGAGAAAACTTCTGAAAAACGATAACAGGAATAGCATCATGCAAGCCTGAATATAACTGCCAGACATCACCTGTGGAGGAGTATTTTTAAGTATAGTGTTAAGCTTAAAAGCTGAACACTACTCAAAAACACTCCTCCACAGGTGATGTCTGGCAGTTATGCAGGCTTGTCCAGGACCAGTGGCCTTTATGGGTCAAGCCCAGCAAACACAGCACCAATCTTTCACGCGGATTTTTCCAGCTACACGTAACGGTAATCAACCGGCTCAACAATAAAATTTAGGGACCGTCTCAAATATAAAATCTACCGAGGAGAGTACCCAGTCAATGGTCTTGCAATGGATTGGTTTCTTCGGAAGTTTATTGACCTAACACACTTCTGCACAGATTCTTTCTAGTTTCGTTGAATTTAGCCAAATTTCGTTTCTTTAATCTAAAAGTTGCTTTCAAACAAAATTTTAATCATTTCCTAGCATTTCAGGATATAAAATACACAGAACGGAATAGTGCATAGTTAGCCTGCTCAACATTTGCATCGATGAAACCAATCATGGGGGATTTCGACTAGGCGAAAAATTTCGTGTAAGAGCCAAAAGAAAGCATTCCATTAGTAAAAGTTGAGATCACACGGCGATTACTGCGGACTTTGAACAAGTTTTTACCCGCTGGAGAGGGTATGCGGAGATCCTCCTAGGAAAAAAACACTTAAATCAAACACGCGTAGTAACAGATGTTATTCCGTTAATTAATCAAGTTCTAACAGCATGCCATTTCCAAATCACCCGTTGTTAAGACATCGTTTTTATTTCAAGAATTTTTAATTTTATTGTTCTCTTTTTCACATTTGGCCATAAAATTATTTTTAGAAATGACCGCGGTTTCTTTTTTGTCGTGTGAAGAAAGATTCGGTTTCTAATGACCATTTAAATGGCTACTGTCAAAAGAAACAACAGAACATAATCGCTTTTTTAAATTTTCTCCATTGTGAAATTGTTTTTATCGGAAATTGCTTAGAAATTGTGTGAGAACTTTTATCTATTCATACTCTCTGAAGACGACCAGGCGTTAATTGCGAATTACTTTAGTTTCAATGCTGATCAAATACGCCTTTTTAATGGCGAACATTTGTAGCATAATAATTATTACAGCTGACGTAATCAATGTCCAGATAATAAATATTTCAAAATATTCTCGTTGGATTAATCAAAATATTATATTTTTTGTATATGCTTCAAGGTCACATGTTTCTGTTTGATATTATCTGCTTCTGTTTTTAAGTAGATAACTTCTGTATAGAAAGAAGTAACGAGTGTTTACATTATATTAAAAAGACTTTTAGTGCGCATTTTTTCGAGTAAAAAAGAAACGTTATAAAAATACGATAGAAACATAAAAATACGAATAATATGTTGAAAGTTTAGTCAGTAAAAGAAGAAACTATTTACTAGTAAGCGGCTGAATTTTTAAGACCGTACGTATACGTTTACAATGGTTGTAATTAAAGCGAAAGGAGAATATTATTATCGTGAACTTCGGCGTCTGGAAGAACAAAATGAAACAGACGATGTAGCTATAAACAAACAGAAAATTTCACAAATAGAAAATGAACTTATACAGAAAGTGAAATGTCTTTTTACACAAGGTATAGCTAACGTACGAGATATGTACCGTTTCGATTGTTTGATTCAACTTATTTTGGTTATGTTGTGTTGTGTCTTTCAAGGAAACATGCGGAACTGGAGTTATGTTTATGCATAACTGGAGTAATGTTTATGTGATGGAAATTATTGTTATGTTTAATTTTAGATACTTGTGTTCTACATCCCACAGTCGTTAGCCTACGTTTATAGACTTCGATAGGCCAACAGTCGTTAGCAGTTGTTGTTATTCTATTATTATTTTTTCGCGCACATGGTTCTATGAGATATATGATGTCTTCCATAGGTGTGACTTGAGGATTCACTTTCTCTTCCATAGGTGTAACGGAGAAAGATGAAGAACTTTTTCGTAATGCTCGTGAGAAAGCAAATTCATATCTTACAGCTAACAATGAACCTGTTAATACAAACAACAATGTTCGATATCCACCAAGAATAGAATTTGGACGATATGAAATTGAAACGTGGTATTCATCTCCATATCCACAGGAGTATGCTAGGTAAGGAATGCTTGAAATAAGAGTAAAATAGTCACCGTGGAGGAGTGTTTTAGCATAGCTTCAGGCTAAAAAGCTGCAGGCTATATTCAAAACCACTCCTCCACAGCGTCTGACTGACTTTTATAAGTATGGTTTAGTTAAAATAAGCGTAAGAAGTGCATATGAAGTTTAGTGCTTATAACAAGAGCATATAATCACTGTGGGGGAGAGATTCTTATAAGAAGCTATACTCAAAACTAAGTGATTATTTACTCTTATTTTGAGCAACGAATTCTTGCAACGAATCACACCCACCCAGCTTATACAGCAATGCATTCAGAAGCAGCCAGAGGGAGGTGTTCTGAGAAATAGGTGTTCTTATTCTGTAGCTGACGTCAATTTTGGGATTATTATTAGTATACGCGTACGTTTCAGAACAGCTCATTTTCCCAGGAATCTAGTATAAGAGCAGTTAGTTTTTCTAGCTACAAATCCTTTCCTGAAAAAGTACCTTTATTCTCGTGAGAACACCTGTTTTTCCGAGCCACCTGGCTATCCGCACAGTACGGTGCATCCTAGAACAGCTCACATTTCCAGTTAGAGAATTTATTTAGAGTAAATTTTTTTCTCAGCCAATTATACAGTGTGATTATGGTATGGTTACAGTATGATTATAGTTACGGTATAGTTATGGTTTTGTTATGATATCGACACGGTATGGTTAGGGTATGGTATGGTTACGGTATGGTCATATGGTTACAGTATGGTTATGGTTACGGTGGGGTTATGGTAACTGTATGGTAATGGTCCAGGTATGGTTAGGATTACAGTATGAATCTTGTATGGTGACGATGTGGTTATGGTTGCAGTGTGGTTTTGATTATAGTTTGGTAATGGTTATGATATAGTTATGGTATGATTAAGGATTTGCTATGGTTATGATTATGGTATTATTGAGTTGGGTGGTGGGCGATTGGTGATTTTCGAAAACACCAACCTCTTTTATCGCAATGCAATAACTTCTCGAATAAGGGTTAGATTCTCCACTACAAATGATTTTCATATGGAATTCTTTAGAAAAAATATAATTAAAAACATTCTATGAAGGAGAGTCTTTCGTTAGCTAAGTGTTCATTCATGGGCGCCACTCCTATGAATGATTTTTTGAAGAAGACTTGCAGAAGGTTCCCTTCAGACGCAGAGGTCATACCACACCAGTAGCCGCCAGATTCTAGAACAGTCGAATCCTGGATTTTGTAAAACTTGAGATCTGATAAGATACAGGACCAGCCAGACCAACAAGTGAACAGTTATTTTTTTAAGAGCCGCTGAACGCTCACCTCTGTGCCATTGCCCCAGTTTGCATTACCCAGCGAACACTAATCTCGGAAGTTGGGGTTGGCTTGTGAGTAGAAGGTATCTGAGACCCTAGGCATCAGTACCCTTTTTAGGTACGCCCACTCACCTTGTCCACCTTTATCCGTGCAACCAGCACGCCTTGGTAAGGTAAGGTATGAAGGAGAGTACTTATAGGTGGTTGCTTATAGCTGTATTAGGCTATTAGAAATGGATCTTTCTTTGTTTTGACAATTTGGCATATTCATATTCTGCCAGTTGTTGTATCATCACCACAGTTTGGCCACCAAACCACAACATGATAATCTGAGACGCATTGAAAGCTTGTTCACGTAAAGATGTGTCTAGTTTTCAGACTTGAAAACCAATCAGTTTGAATTTTCTTTGACAGAGGTTAAAATTAATTGTTTTTATATATTTTAGCGCACCCAAGTTATATTTATGCGAATTCTGTTTAAAATACATGAAAACAAGAACCATACTCAAACGACATCTGGTAAATTTTGCTTCATCCGTTCCCGGTGCTCGAAATAAGAACAAATGATCATGGTGGAGGAGAATCCAATCTCTGCAAACTCCTCCAAAGTCATATTCTTATATTGAGCGATCAGCCCAGGAAGATAGAGATTTGAATTTATTATCATAATTATCTCTTCGTCTGTTTCATACGATAGTAGGATATCGGTGTTCCTAAATAAGAACAAATAATCACTGTGGAGGGATGTTTGAGCATATTTATTTGAGTTATCAGGAAGTATAGATTGCAGTTATGCTCAAAAACCACTATTCTACAGTGATTATTTCAGCCCTCGGAATTCAAGTCAGCATTCCCCTGTGGAGGAGCATCTTTGGAGACTAATTTGTTATTATTATTTGTTCCTATATCGAATACTGGAAATGTTCTCTTTGCAAAACAAGCCTGAATATAACTGCCTTACGTCAGTGGAGGAGTGTTTTTTTTTTAGTATAATGTTCAGCTTTTAAGCTGAGCCCCAAAAAGTACTCCTCCACAGGTGATGTCTGGCAGTTATATCCAGGCTGGCAAAATCATTATTTTTAAAGTTGAAACTATTTATGAGCAAAGAACAGGTGCACAATTATAATGTCACGAAATGGGTCAGCTTATTTGTTTAAAGCAAAACTGGTTTTTAAAACAATATTCCAGTGTTTAAAATAAGAACAAATAGTCACTGTGGAGAAGTGGTAATGCTCAAAAATCCTCGTGCTTATAAAATTACTAATCCCTGTGGAGGTGGGATTTTTTAGTACAGCTTCAGGTCAAAATGCCTTTAGCTGCACGCAAAAATCGCTCTTCCACAGAGATTATTGTCTTATTTTAAGCACTGGTGTAATTGAGAGTTCATATTCTTATAGGTGAAATGTACATGGACTCATCCACCTGCTAATGAGATATATCGAAAAGATAATTTGTCGATGTTTGAAGTTGATGGAGCTGTTAGTAAGGTAAGCTACTGTTCATTTCTTTGCTGGGTTTACTGATGTGTTGGATCTATTATACCTTTATATTCCACATAAGCTCACTCAGTAGCCATAATCACTGTGGAGGAGTGATTTTTGAGCATAGCTTCAGGCTAGAAAACCTGAAGCTATACACAAAAAGTCCTCCTTAACGGTAATTATTTACTCATATCGACCTTTGTCATGTGAATCTATTGTTATTCTGTTATTTTATGACCTGAAAGATCTTACGAACAGAAAATTCCAGAGCAGTTCCTCATTCCTCATAGCAGTTTTATACAATCAGATGTTTTAATTAGGTCAACGCTGAAGGCAATTTGGCTGAAAATATTCTGAAAAATCTCTCCTCCGCAGTGATGACCAGCTGTTATTTCAAGCCCTGAATGATTGATTTGCATCTCATGCATACTAAATGCTCAAATTCAGACTAAACTGAAAGTAGCTCTTTAACGGCTGAGGTGCATACAGTAAACTGCCCTTTATCAGTAATATTGCAGTTCAATTGGATCGTTGCTGGGGTGTGATTATTGAGCATTTTTTCAGCTTAAAATTTCCTCCCTCCACAGTGATTATTTACTTTTCGAATACTGTCGTTGACAAGCTTAAATGTTTTATTTTAGATATACTGTCAAAACTTGTGTTTACTAGCTAAATTATTCTTGGACCATAAAACACTGTATTATGATGTGGAACCTTTCCTGTTTTACGTTCTAACTAAAAATGATAATACTGGAAGTCATTTAGTTGGATATTTCTCAAAGGTATGACTTAGTAGATCCTGTGCTTTTAAATTAAGAACAAATAATCACTCTGGAGGAGTGATTGAATCAATTTTGAGCATAGCTTTCAAGCTATCAAGCCTAAAGCTTTGTTCAAAAATCACTCATCCACAGTGATTATTTGTTGATGTAGATGTTACAGCAAAATTAGAATCTTTAACATCAACAGCAAGTCTCTTTCCATAACAACACCCTCCCTTGCAGATAATACTTATATATCACCCTCCACAGGAAATTGATTGAAATTAATTGTAAGCTCGTTGACTTATAACACTCTTATTCGTAGATTAATTTTTCTTGAATTTATTGATTTTGACTTCTTTAAAGCTGCTAAAGTATCTGCTTTTTGAAACGAATTTTGGAGATGGCTCCTACGAATTTTAACAAGCAATATACTCCACAAGTAAAACATACATAACTAATTAAAACTAACTTAGGAATACCCAAAAGATTTATCTCAGATATTTATCAAGTAGACTCAACTTAGGGCTTAGGATCTTAAAGGGATCCCGAGGTGTCAACACAAGTTGGGTTCAGATTATAGAGTTAGGGAAGTTATTTCGACACGTCTGGTT
>JAULBZ010002719.1:0-18084 GCA_032360805.1 Neoturris breviconis | reverse complement strand
CAAATAATCACCTCATCCCTCACATGAAAAAATGTGTTCAAATTGACTATGAACTAAAAATCAAATATGCATGGCCTAAGCATATTTTCAAGTTAGTGGCAAGAGCAACTAAATTCACAGGTCTTCACAAGAATCTATCATGAAAATTTAGGTGTGTGTGTGCAATGATTCAACAATTTTTTCGGGTCGGTCTGATGGTAAAATAAAAATATTTTTCATGAAAATGTATGGTCGGTATGGCAACTCAGAAAAATATTAACGAGGTTGTTTTCGTGCACGTTGGTCAGCAGCTCCTTTTCCACATGCCTATGTCTAAAGCCCAAACACACTTAGAGCAACCGTTCAATCTGGCGGCAACTTGAATGTCTCTATGGAGAGTCAGGTGGCAACCTGAATGTCTTTATGGAGAGAACCTGAATGTCTCCTCCTTAGAGGCCAGTCGAAGCTAAACCAGTTGCAATGTTGACATGCAACAATGTTGGGTCTTAAATTTAGCAGCAGCACATTGTAGGGAATTGGAGCTTCATTCAAAAAATGACTTATAGAGAAGTGCACACACCATCATTCTCATGAAAATTTACACTTACTGGATGATATGTTACGACGTGATGTAAGATGACTACTGTGTAAATGAATAATGCTTCTTGTTAAAAATGAGGAAATAAAGTTAAGAATTTCTTCTGAAAACATGAGACAAAATTAAAATATATACGACTTTCTTAGACAAAAATGTGTTTCTTCCTTGCTTCTAGACATTCATACTTTAACACTCGTACAAACAGCACATTTATTGGGTCGAGTTAAACCATTTTTAGTCTTCAAAATATCTAATTTGCATTTAAATAATTTCTGCCTAGCTCTCTTTTGTTAATAACATGATTTAAAAATCTCTTCTATTTTTATGCAGATTTAATATTTCATTCACAGGTGCTCGGGGTGCACATGTCTTACCTGCCAGTGAAACATAAACAATGGACTAATTTTTCTTCGTAATGGAGGCTTAAGAGAGAATTATTGTCGTCCAAATGAAGTATGATACACATAACATAGCTGTTTTCTTTAAGAAAAAAGTGCTTTGTCAATTTAATCAATAATCACTGCATTCCGCATTTTCTAAATTGCCTTTGTCCAACAAAAGAAAATTCTCTGTAATTTTGCATGTACGATCAATCGCACGTCTTTGACACTTTGTGTGTGTGTGTGGGCACGTGCACATGCGATTGCACACATGTTGTGGTATGGCCTGAATTCAACAAAAACGAAACTGCATGGAAAGTGTGTCAATGATTTTCCAATGAACTGCTTTCTACATCAATCCAATGCAAGATCTTTGACTCTATTCTATGTAATATTTAATTTTACAATTCATTCTCTCACACAAGTGCTTTATATAATTTCATATCTTGTTTTATCATTTTTTTCAGGTATCAATTCTTTCTTCAAGTCAAGAAAGATGTTTTACAAGGAAGGTATATCAATTTAAACCTTTACTTACCTTATGGAAACAGACTTGTTTTGTTTTCTTTACGAAAATTATCTTGGTTTCCTGTGCAGAGAATTAAACATATACAACCTGATAGATAATATTGGACATCACTTGTCACTCCGTACAGGCAATGTCCGGCAGTTATATCCAGTCTTGATGTAACACTGGTCGAATTAAGGGCAAATAATCACTGCGGATGAGAGATATTTGAGCATAGCGATGCTCAATATGCTCCTCTGCAGTGATTATTTTGCTCTTATTTTAAGCACTGTGTAACTCCCCTCAATTTTTTTCTTGTGCGCATCTTTTTCATGTATTATGTCTGTACAAATCAGTGTAAATAATTGTCTATTCATTGCTCAGAACAAATATTCACTGTAGAGGAGAATTGTTTTAGCACTTCTTGACTATTGTGTTCTTATTTTGACCACTGCTAGTAACGGTAGAGAAGAATGCTGATGCTGCAATTAACCAATGAAATGCAACTTTCTTGACACAAAAACCATCCCTTATTTGATGAAACAATCAATATTAGTATATCACATTGTTTTAAAACATATCAAATGTCAGTTTATGATACTGTCTTGTTATCCTAAACCTTGATAATTTTATGCAGCATTTAATATTTAGAGAACATGTTGAAATTTAATTTAACCCTATTCCGACTGGGGCGAGCCCCCCACCCTTGTGACATTTTATACAATAACTTTTTATATATCACCATTAGTCCAATTAACCTAAAATTTAGTGACTTTTCCGAAACTTTATTTGGGGTCATTTTAGAATAGACCTATTAACAAATACATGAACAGTCTGTTTTATGCAAAAATTAGAGAAAAGGGAAAATTATCCCTAGTTACCAAAATTATCTCTAGTTATTTTCAATACGACCCAGGATAAAATGTAGAAAAATTACTAACATTTTTAGTTATCTAAGCCATTCATTAGAAGCAATGAAACAACGTATAAGAGAGGGAGGGGCACATTGCATGATAGGAGTTAAAATCTGTCATTCTTTCATAAAATGAATGTGTTATAATATTGTTATAATCAATGTAACACATCACATTAACAAACAGTTAAATAAACTAATTACTCATTAATTTGTATAAATGTTTTTATCAACTTCTCAGATTTTATCTGAGTTGATAACATGCTTTCTTTTCACACAGGAGGGTATCTATTATCATACTTGTCACATAATAATATATTTTGTTAGACTGTTAGACATTTTTTTAGATATTCAAGCCTGAAAAAAACAACTGCTGCCATCTGGTGGAGGAGGTTTTTTTGATACTCAAAAACTTCTCCACAGGTGATATCCAACAGTTATTTTTAGACTTGAAAATATGCAATTTAGAATAAGCATAAGTTCTGCAAAGGGGAACCAGTGTTAAGTCAGACCCACATCTATTATTCCTTAGACAGGACTGCTACTTATTTGAAAGAAACCTAACACTATCATGATCATTCCCAGTGGGCAAAAAGTTTTTCGAACAACGTTGTTCTAGTGTCTTTGCACTGTGGACTTTAAACAAGTTTTTGCCCATTGGGTTAATGTAGTCACTGGGTCATTGTAGCACTAATTTTACAACACAGTGTTTAAGGTTAAAAAACTAAAATTAATTTTGAAGGATGATTTCATTAACCTTATTTTCTTGATACCTTATAGAATTCCTTGTGAAGGCAAAATAGCAGCTGAACTCTGTTCATACTGTGTACAATGTAAGGAGTTTTCTTTGGTTAACTATTTAAAACTGACCATTTAAATTAGTGTTAATGCTCAGTGTTCGAAATAAGAGTAAATAATCACTGTGGAGGAGTGCTTTTTGAGCATTGCTCCAGCTAGAAAGCCTGAAGCAATGCTCAAAAATCACTTCTCCACACTGATTATTTGCTGTTATTTCAAATACTGATGCTATTTTACATAGCTACTTAACAAATCATAAATAACATCTACGGGAGTGAGTTGTTCCAATCATGTTTTTTTGTATCAGGTCTCATTCATTTCGCCTATGGTGTTATTTATGTTATATTCTGCTGAGGTCTATTCTGTTGTTGCCTAATTTACTTGCCTATGCATCTGGTCCTATTGTCTGATTGTTTCTGTCATTCTTAAATGCCCGTGTAGCCTAAAACGCACTCCTACACCTGACACTCAAATATGCCTAGGTTTGGAGCACATAAAATCTTCTAGTGGTATGCTTTTATTACGATATTGATTGTATTTATCCATTTGCATTTGATATTCCTTCCACAGCAAAACAATCTCTGTAAAAACATGTGTACTACAAATATCCTATCTACTGTGAAATCAAGCGTGAAAACAACGACTTGATATCACCTGTGGAGGAGAGGGTTTTCTTATAGTTTTTGATGCCAAGGTGAGAACTGTACTCAAAATACTCGAAAATACTTGAAATAATCAATAATGATGTCACTTTCTCATTCTAGCGGAACTTGGAGATTATGATCCTGCTTTACATACAGATGGTTTTATATCTGAATTTAGATTTGTACCTCAACAGGTTAGCTTTCAATATTCGAAATAAGAACAAAGAATCACTTGAGAGGAGCGATTTTTGAGCTAGAAAGCCTAAAACAGTGGCTCTTAGTTCGAACACTGGCATTTTAATGTTCATATGCAGTATTGCAGAAAAAGAGTACAGTACTCAAAGATATAGCAAATAATTGCTGTGGAGGAGTTTTCAGTATAACCATCCTCTACTATGATTGTTTGTTCTTATTCTTAAAGAATACTGAATATTTGGTGAATATGTAAAATATATTCTCATATATATTTATACAGTCCTGAGTATTAGTCACGTATGCAGTTTATTTTTAACTGTTGTTTTTCAGACAACTGAACTGGAAACTATGATCACGGAAACATATCAGAAATTAAGGTATATACTTTCATCAATTAATTTTGCGTGCTAAAACCTCGAAATTTAATATTTTCAAAAATTAATGCATTTTCACAAATTTTAACTAGTTTATCTTAACTTTAGTTATAATTGTGTTATTAAAAACAAGTGTAACAGTGCTAAAAATAATAACACAATAATCACAATGGAGGAGTGAGCTTTGTAGCCCGATACTATGCTTAATAATAGATACCTTGTCATTTATAAACGCAAGAATCCTCAAAGTAACTGCTGGACATCACCTGTGGAGGAGTTGTTTTTGGTACAGTTTTATCTGAGGCTTGTAAACACAGTTGTTTCAGTGTTGGAAACGAGCAATTAATATATCAATGGTTAAACTGCCCACTGTGATGTTTTTCAGAATAATTGGCTGAAAATATTCTGAGAAATCTCTCTTCCACAGTGATGATCAGCAGTAATTTTAACCCCTGACTTATTTCAAGCTTTGAGTTTTATTTCTAGAGGCGTGATGCCTTCAGATGCAGAATTTAAATTCCTTGAACGTGTCAAATGGCTTGAGATGTATGGTGTAGACTTGCATCCAGTTAAAGGACAGGATGGTATGGACTATCTGCTGGGACTTACACCTACAGGAATTGTATTGTTTAAAAACAAAAGTAAAATAGGAAGTTTTATATGGTAAGTATTCAAGACCAATACAGTGCTTGAAATAAACGCAAATACTCACTGTGGAGGAGTGATTTATGAACATAGCTTCAGGCTTTAATTTTTGAAGTCATACTTTGAAAGTTCTCCCCTTCGCAGTGATTATTTGTTTTGAGGACTACAATATTACAAGATCAGCAAAGAAGAGTTGCGGGTGAGTGAAGAAAGAAATCAGTATCCCTTCTCACAGATAGTTATGAATTTCTATTTGCTTATGATGATGCTATCAATGACTATTTTATACCACATTTATTTGGAATCCATGCAGATATAGAGTTTTTCATCTCACGATATATGTTCCAACTAGAGTCATTAACTAGCTCTATCTATCTTCACAATAAGTTCTTTCTTTCTGAATATGCATGCGTTTTATTTAGGCCGAAAATTACAAAACTGAAATATAAAGGTTCAAGTTTTCTACTGAGAGCCACACAAGGAAGAAATGTAAGTAAATTAATAATATAAACTATTCCAATGAAACCTTGTTGACATAATACCCTCATGTGCAATTTTTAATGACTTCGATCAAAGCAAGTTTCTTTAATTTTCCGAAAATAATTATTTTTTGCGCAAGATTTAGAAATGACCCCAAGGAATACTGATAGCAATGATTCGCTCCAAAACCGTCTTTTTTGGTAGGGTCAAATCAACTAAAATTGACAAAATTTAACAAAAATGAATCACTACAAAGGGTGTTAAGTCAATGAGCTTGCAATGGATTGGTTTCTTTTGTAGATTTTATTTTTGAAACGACTCCTTAGCTTTCAATATTCGAAAAAAGGGCAGATAATCACTGTGGAGAATAGGTTTTTGAGCATAGTTTCAGAATTTTATGATTAAAAATCCCTCCTCCACAGTGGTTAATTACTGGATGAGTTAAAAATAAAAAATAGGTCACAAATAATTATTTTAACAAATCTCAGCTGTAAAATAGGCATGTTGGATATTAGATATCAATTCTGAAGATTCTTGCTGGACACCAACTGGGAAGGAGCATCAAAAGCACTCCTCCTCGGGCAATGTTCAAAATTTATCTTCAGACTTGATTTTTTAAGTGATTATTTTAAAATAGTTTATCAAGAGCCATTATGAGTCAGAGTATAATGTTACATATTGCAAGCCTCAATGACTGTCCGACATCACCTGTGGAGGAGCATTTTTTAAAGTTACCAATTTTGACACTGAAACCTGAACTCAAAAAATATTCTCCTCCATGGGTGATGTTATTTTGAGGCTTCTTAATATATATATTTTTTTCAAATAATTTAGGATGAAGAAAAAGAATATACCTTTATATGCACTAGTAAAGACAAAGCAAAGAACATGTGGAAAAACTGTGCTGAGCATCATACTTTTTTTAGGTAAGGTTCATTTGGAAAAGCTGTGCTAAGCATCATATTTGTTTAGGTAAGGTTTTAGTTTCCGGAAGGTAAATACAGCCTTTGAAACTGATAAAAGAGCAAAGAAAGTCAAGCCTGAATATAAAGAGTTGAACATATCACCTATGTAGGAGAGTTCTTTTAGTGTAGTTTTCAGCTTTGAAGCTAAAAAGTATACTAATAAAACACTTCTCCACAAACGATATCTGGTAGTTAAATTCAAGCAGAAGAAGTTAATATCAGTGCTAAAAAAGGAGAGCAACCAAGTAAATCACTATGGAGGAGTGATTTTGAGCATTAGCATCTATCATCACTACCTTGGTAAAAATTATAAATTGAGAAAGAATGAATTTGTTACCAGTTGACTCTTTTTTTTAAAAAAATGGGAAGCAACTGAAAACTATATTTTTATTGCATGAAATAAGCATTCTTTCTACAAAGCCTGAAAATAATGGCCCGAGATCACCCGTGGAGGAGTGATTTTGAGATTATAATTTTCAGCTGCAAAGCTGAAACCTTAAACTTAAAAGCCTTGCAGAAGGGTAACCTTGGAATGAGAATTGACGATGTTTCTTTCAGAAAGAACAATCGAGTTCAGATTTATTATCTTATTATCTTTTATACGTTACACATAATTTGAAACTTAGTTATTTTTATTTCAGATTAGAAAAAGCAAATGATGTCCCAGCCTCTGCATACAATTTCCTATTTAGAAAAGGTTCAGGTTTTAAGTTCAGGTAAAATTACCCTCCTTGTCTTGTAATACCCAAACCCTTTCCTTCCTTGTCCTGTAGCAATTTGCTGAAAACAGTATAATCTGTAGGATTTATGAATGTTCATTCCATCTCTAAACATCCCGCAGTGCTTAGGAACTATCTCAAAGAAGGCACATTTGAATGAAAAAAAAAAGGGATAAAAGCAACTTTTTTTAATGGAAATAAAAATGAGCCAAAAAAAAGAGAAAATAAATTTTGAATGACGCAAAGCAAATTTATGATCATAATACTGATAAAGATGGTTTTAATGTGCTCAAAATAAAAACTGGCTAAGGAGCCATCTCCAAAATTCGTTACCAAAAGCAGATATCTTAGCAGCTTAAAAAAGTAATATTCAATAATTTTGTGAAAAATTAATCTATGATAAAGAGTGTTAAGTCAATTAGCTTGCAATTGATTGGTTTCTTTGGGATGAAGAAACCAATCAATTGCAGATCATTGATTCAGCACTCTTCCCCTGGTAACGAATTTTGGAGATGGTCCCTAATAATTACACATTGATTGTTTGAGTAGTGATTATCATATATTGCTGAGGTTGAAGAGTAAATCACTGTAGAGAGATTTTTGAGCATAACTTCAGGCTTCATCGTGATTGTTTGAAGCATTACACTTTTGAACTTATCTATAATCAGGATCGTCTCTAAATTGATAATACTATCGATCAATGTTAAAAAACAATAGGTGCAAGGCTGTTGTGATTATTAACTTCTTAATGACTGCCACACCATTTTTAGTTTATACTGGTATAGAACAAGTATAATGATGTGATGAATCAGTAATCAATCGAGACATCTATCAGTTATTTTCCAATGATATTTAACATATTTCTCGTTATAAAATCTTTACTACTATTACAGATCATCCCAAAAATATAATTTACAGAGAAGAGTACTGAGTCAATGATCTTGCAATGGATTGGTTTCTTTGAACCGAGGAAACCGATCCATTCCAAGCTCATTGACCCAACACACTTCTTTGAGATTTATTGAACGAATGTTGCATTCTCAAAAAAACTACGTATAAACAATGCACATTCCTTACCATAAGAGGCAATAGTTAATAACGTTAGAATTTTTTTTTAATCCTATGCCTGTATTTGGATTTTTAGTGGTCGAACTCAACAAGAATTAGAAAGAGATGTTGACAAACGACCGCGAAGTCAACCACCAATACGAAGGTGAGTTTTAATATGGTAATGCTTATAATTTTTTAGCAGAAATCCTTAAATTAATACAGAGAGAAAGAGAGAGAGAGAGAGCTAAACCATGAATCTATTCTTAGTATCAAATGATTAACAGGTTGTTTCGTCTTTTGATTTATTTTGTTTTTGTTTCGCTTACAACATAGCTTTTATTTTGTTTTTTTATGTAAAAGACTGTCGGTTATTTTATTATTTTGTATTTGTTTACATGTTTATTTTTGGTTGCAGGACACCCAGTCAAAGGTACAATCGCAGAAGTCAAGGTAAGTTAACCCTATTGTATATGGGCTTTTTCATGCACGTTGAATATATGGGGCAAAATTGCACAGGGGAGACCACTGAGTCAATTATCTTGCAATGGATTGGTTTCTTTGTACCGAATAAACCAATCCATTGCAAGCTCATTGACCTAACCCACTTCTGTACACATTTATTTTTGTTGAACTTTGTCAATTATAGTTGATTTAACCCTAACAAAAAAATTGGTTTTGAAGCGAAATTTTGAGATGGTTCCTAATGCTTTTTTACCTTATAGATCTTACAGATGGTGATTCAGCCAGAGATTTGTAAGTTGCATAGTTTGAAACTGTGAGGTTTTGTAAAACCTGTTTCTTTAAAATTTTAAAAAGTAATTCTGAGTATCATGATAGAAAGTTATATGCAATCCAGTGGGCAAATACTTGTTCAAAGTCCGCAGTAAAAACACTAGAACAACATCTTCAACATTGTTCTAGTGCCTTTACTGTAGACTTTGAACAAGTTTTTACCCACTGGGAATGTTTATTTGCTGAGTTATAACAACAAAGAACGGCACATTTTGCTAGAAAATTTATATGAACACTCTCTAAATTCATAGCAAGGAAATGAATACTAAAGCACGATGCTCGAATTTGTTATAGCGTATATAAATTTTTATATAGTTTGTTACATTTTCTTGCAATAAAAATCAGATAAAAATGATTCATCCCTTGATTTAAAGTTCCTTGCAAAATGTGTTGTCACACAGTCAGTGCAAAACCTGCTGAATAAAGTTATGCTCATGTTAAAACAGTCATACTTCGTCGTATAAAATAAGAACAAATAACCACTGTGGAGGAGTTATTTTTGAGCATTATTGTCAGACTACAATGCCTGAACAAAACGCTCAAAAGTCACTCATACACAGTAGTTATTTGTTCTTATTTTAAGCCCTGTTACTCTTAAAATCTCGGGCACCACCTGTGGAGGAGTGTTTTTGACTGCAGTTTTTCAGTTCTTACTACTCAAAAACACTCTTCCACTATTAGTAACTTACTACAGTGTTTTTTGTTTGTCTCACTAATCACTAATTTTTTATTTTATGATTTCTTTATGTTTATTGTACTATTGTACTATAAGGGTCAGTCAAAATTTGAAAACGACTACGCTTAGCGTCCATTGGACGTTAAGGGGGGGAGGGGTCAAACCACTAAACGTTAATTTTTTGATACAAACGTTCGAAAACTTTCCACTGTTCTTGGCAAGGAAGTGCTGGTTTCATGGTCGCTCTGTACAGCTATCGCCTTCGTTTCGGCCATTTTGTTATGAAATATTCTAATTTTACGGCACCAATTATTCTTTATTCTTCAAGTCCTGCAAGTTTGAAGGACCTGAAGAACAGCTAGAACAACCGGTGCCATAAAATTAGAATATTTCATAACAAAATGGCCGAAACTAAGGCGATAGCCGTTCGGTAATACAACGGAGCAGACGATCGGACTTTTTGAAGCAAAAGTGGTTAAATTTTAATGAATATATTTTTTCAAGAATGGACGCTAACAGGTAAGGGAAGTCAACCCTTAGCATCCGATGGACGCTAAGCGTAGTCGATTTCAAATTTTAACTGACCCCTTAGTAACTTACTACAGTGTTTTTTGTTTGTCTTACTAATCACTAATCTTTTATTTTATTACTAACTAACTAAAGATCAACTGGACCAATAAGTCCGGTCAGTAATGCCAGCACCATATCAGCTCCTTGGACAGCTGCTTTCACTGAACAAAGGTAGCACTTGAAATTTCATTATTTCTTTTGCCCAGTCAACAATCAATTGGGTTAAAAAAAGGAGGGAGGGTCCCTTAACCCTATTAGCCATTGAGGGGAGGGGTGGTGCACAAAGTGCTTGTGGCATATTCATTTTTCGTATTATTATTATGGTATTGAAATTTGGTGACTTTTTCTAACTTTTATTAAGGATTGAATTTATTTGTCGATGTTTGCTTTATTTTCGCAGGGGAAACTTAATTCTTAACAGAGGGTAATTTTTTAAAATTTTATTAAAATACTTTCTGATACTGCTAAGTATTACTTATGGAAGCAATAAATAAAATATCTGAAAGTAATGAAAAATACAGACCTACATAATTTTATGGGAGTTATTGAGTTGTTCTTTAAGTATATCAAGTTTCATGCCATAACCGTTAGTGGTTCGGAAATAAAAGGCCACAGTCTTTTTAAAGCATTTTAAGACCGCAAACTCGCTGTTATTAATGACGTCATAGCAAGTATCAGTGATGTCATCAAGTCAATTTTTTTTTTCAAAATGTTTGTATTGAAGTTTTTCTATAAGTGTACCAAGTTGCATATCACTAAGCATTACCGATTCAGGAAACAATGTCTGCTGGTACTTTATGCCCCCCCCCCCCCCACACGGTTTCAAACGAAATAAAGAGCCCATGGTTAATAGGGTTAAGGTTGATTTCCATTAGGCGGAAAATTTCATGTGAAATCCAAAAGAAGACACACCATTCATCACATGCCCTGTTGTCAATTTCTACCAATGGAATATCTTCTTTTGACTTTTTCCGAAATCAACATTTAAACTCTGCTTGTAACTAATCAATAATTCTTATAAATATGATTTGAAACAGTCATGTGTGCGAAGAAGGGGTGATGTCAAGGAATTTGCAATGGATTGGTATAGCTTTGGTTCAATGAAGCAAATCTATTGCAAATTCGTTGACTCACTGAGACACTTACCCTTATTTTGATATCTGCAAGTGCGGTTTGACTGACAGAGTTTATTGATAGTATATGTTTATATAAAACTGTACCAGTGGTCAAAACAAGAGTAAATACTCAATCTAAGGATAGATTTTTGAGCTTAGCTTCAGGCTTTGTAGCTTCGACCACAGCGGATGCCTTGAAAAACCGCCACAAATCACCTGTGGAGAAGTTTCAGCTGGACAGCTGAAATCTAAACTGAAAAAACACTCCTACATTGATGTCAAGCAGTTTTTTTCAAGGCTTGAGAACAGTGTTATGTTGTCTCTTCTTGTTTTCTTAACTAACTTCAAACTTTTACATAGTATTGCTTACAAAACAAAGAATCTGAATTACCTTATTGGGGGGAAACAGAAAAGTGATCAAACTTCAGCACAGTGACCAATATTTTCCTCAGTTTTTTTCTTCCCTGATCTTCCCTGATTTCCAACCAAAAAGTATTAACATTTGAAAATTAACACATTCTCTATAACAAAAAATCAATAATACGAGATTAGCACTGTTATTTTTTCAGTCCCTTATCATTTAATCAGATTTTCTATGTGTTCCTTGACGAATCCTCAACTGCTTCACTGATACCAGCAGCAACGAAACCATTAATTAGTTAGAAAAAAGTATTCTTATCAATGTCATTTACTTTTTCATTTCCACATGAACTACATGGGTTTTTGAAGATTCTAGTCTCATTTATTGCATTAAAATATCAAAATATTTAAAATTAAATTTTCTTTGTGTGCTGGAAAGAATCAAGAAAAAATATGCAACCAGTTACATATTTTTGCAAATCCTTACTTTTTGTTTAGTGGTTTATATTCCAATGGTCAAAAAAATTCATTTCCAAATAGACCAGTATCATCCCATCAAGACCGTACATCACCAAAATTTCCAAGGTTAGCAATTTTTTATGCATATGAAATATAAAACTGTGCAGTAGTCGTAATAACATCAAAATAATCACTGTGGAGGAGTAATTTTTGAATATAACTTCAGGCTTTGTACCCTGAATACGCTAAAAAATATCTCCTCCACAGTGATTATTTACTCTTATTTTAACCACTATTTTTATCATTATGATAAAAATTAAAGGTCTTTTACTCAATATTTTTCACTGTTAATTAAGATTAATTTGGAGATCAGCTTTTAAATCTGAAATAAATACCAAACATCACCTATAAAGGTTTTTTTTAGAATACATCTTCTATTGAAACACTCTTCCACAAAATGATATCCAAAAGTTATTTTCAGGCTTAAGCTCTTGCAAGAAACTAGTATGAAGAGTTTTTTTTAATTTGAAGAAAAGGAACAAGTCAATTGGATTTATCTATTGCTAACATATAATCACCTGTACTCTTTGTTATCGTTATAGGAGATCTGGTTATGGTTCTAGTGGTGAAGCAGAAAACAAAAGAAAAAGGTGAATTGCTGCTCTATAAATATTATACTCTGATGAGTTCAGCTTCAAAGCTAAGAATTATATTAAAAAACACTACTGGTGATATCCAGCCATTATTTCAGATTTAGCACAAGATATTATCAGTGTCATGGTTTCTTTTTGTTTTTGGCATGCCTGTTTTGAGCATAAAAAGCTTCATTTGGGCACATGAAAAGAGTGAGCGTTACCTTTACATCTGTTGGTTGGTTATTTGAAAACTACAAGAGCTTATCTTTTTCTGATATCAGAATTTAGTGATTATGTAAACTACCTTAGGGGTAGAAATTTTTGCGGGTATTTATTTTCACGAATGAGCAGTTGAAGAGTTTTTTCGCGTGAGCGAATGGGCACTTTAATGATTTTTTGTGGGTATTTAATTTCACGAATGACTAAGTTTGTTGAAATTGAAAACAGATTTTCAACTGGGTAACTTTTGTATTCACGAGAAAACGATAGGATAACTAAAAATACTCAAATCATGATCCGTCTTTCATCCGTCTTAAATCGTTTTTTTTTTGCAGTTATTTATTTTCGCAAATGAGCAATTCCAGAAAATTTATACCTGCAAAAATCCATACATCTAAGCTAGTATCATTAGAAAGAGAATGAAAATCAAATTTTGCTTAATAATTTGGGCTACATCCACCTGTATACCACAGGGCTTGAAATAACTGCCGGTCATCACTGTGGAGGAGAGATTTTTCAGAATATTTTCAGCCAAATTGGCTGAATATATTCTGAAAGATCTCTCTTCCACAGTTATGACCGACAGTTATTTCAAGCCTTGATATATCAGTATCAAAATTAATCGTCATGCTTATTTTCCTGATAATTATTAAGCGAAGGCTCCGGATGAAGGAATGCGTAAATGTCAGAAATATACTTTTGTTATTAATACGATGTTAACTAAAGGTAATGACACATCATTTGCAAAAGAAAGGTTTTGGAGACAACTCAATGTTAATTCCTTGAGAATGAACAGTCAATTCGATATCTACAGATCTATGGGATCTTTATGGAACTTGAGTTGCTATGCATTTTCGAGGCCTGATCCTACTGTGAAACTTACTTAAGTTACCTCTTCCTCTGTGACATTGTTACATTTTTAGTAAATTTATTATCCTCTCTATAGATCACACTACTACAATGGTTACACTAGTGCAAGTGATGCAGAATCTAATCGAACTAGAAACAGTACAAAGTAGGTTAACAAGCATCTATCTTTGCTTTTGTGATTACCATGTTTTTCTAAATTAGTGGTTCCCCAATGGACCACAACATTGGATCAATGTCAAAACAATGTAAAAACGACGCCATGGTTAAAATGTTATTTATTGTCATTGAATATACCATTCCATTTGCATAATATTAACGAGGTTCTTTCTCATCAGTGAGAAGATAAATACCTTTCCGAATTTTTTACGCAAAATTTGAAGGAAAGTTATTTTTTGTGGGTGAATTATTCACACAAATTTCTCATGGCAAAAATTGTGAAATTTTGTAATTGGCAAAATAAGCTAGCACATACTGTGCTCATGTAGTATTTCAAATTCAAAGTATAAGCCTAGTATACTCACTGGTGGGAATAATATAAGATTGCAGAACTTATTCAATAATCAATAAATTTCTCGTTGAAGTAATTTGCTTTGGTGAGAACCAAGCTTTACTCTTCACTGCAAGAAATTCTATTTCCATAGCATAACTCTACAAAATTTGAAGTTGATCTTGAAATACTTGCAAAATTCTTAATCCAGTACTCTTCTCTGTAAATTATTATGCAGGGCTTGAAATAACAGTCGGTCATCACTGTGAAGGAGAGATTTTTCAGAATATTTTCAGCCAAATTGGCTGAAAATATTCTGAAAAATATCTCCTCCACAGTGATGACCGGTTGTTACTTCAAGCCCTGTTATGGCATTCTTAGATACGGTTCAGCACCTAACATACAACATAAAACACATTTATATCAACAACAGTCAAATGGTATGCAACCGAATCCACATCAGTTTTATGATGATCCCCATAACAGACAGCATCGCCATCATAGTAGAGAGTAAGTTTTAGTTAGCCTACTTTATAGATTTTTGCTTGTTTAGTTTGCTCTGTGCACATCCTTAAAAACGTAAACAAAAGATTAAAAGATTTTATTTTATTTGGTATTTTTTCATTGAACACCAGTTCAAACACGATGTAAAACTAAAAATCCTGAATTTTGAAAGTTTGTGTATAGACTGAGATATTAGATCAAGATCTATAATCATAGGCTAGTTGTTATGTATGTACTTATCTGTAGACAGGAAAATATAATTATTTTTATCTTAGGCTTGTTATTTTCTATCTGCAAAATATTTCACGATTACAAACAAAACAACATTTTGTTAGGGACCGTCTTAAAAATATAATCTATTAAGGAGAGTACTGTGATTTGTCAGTGATTTGTACCGATGAAACTAATTCATTGCAAGCTCATTGACCTAACACACTTCTGCACAGACTCATTTTTGTTAAATTTTGTTAAATTTTAGTTGATTTAATTAACCCTAACAAAAATGTGGGTTTTGGAGCGAATTTTTGAGATGCTCCCTTATAGTGTTTGTGTAATTTGGTATAATCCTTAGATAGATTTCCTTAGATAGATTTATCTCAAGGTAAACAACACTGACTAAACGTGAGTCACACAATTATTAAAAGAGTCATTTTGCCTACTTCAAAAAATAAGAAATGTTTAAGTAAATGTCATAATTGATTGTATCACTAACATTTTAAGGAGATTGATTTATAAAGCAGTATCAAAGTAGCTGGTGGCTCAATATACCATTCGTCCATTGGTTTTTGGTTTACTGACCATTGTTTTTGAATTTATTCAGCGATTCTGAGTATTTGAGTGTGTAACATTTTCTTTGATATAGATCTCTACCGATGGTGAATCATGGTATGGCTCCAGCGCATATGATGATGGGAACACCAAATGGATATGATCCAAGGTTAGCGCTAGTTGTTTTTAAACGTTTATTGCACTAAGGGAGCGTCTCAAAAATAAAATTTAGTGAGGAGAGCACTGAGTCAATGATCTTGCAATGGATTGGATTCTTCGTATCGAAGAAACCAATCTACTGCAAGCTCATTGACCTAACGCACTTCTACGCGGATTCATTTTGTTGGACATTACCTGGGAGGTAGTGTTTTGAGTTTAGTTTCCGGCCTTGTAGCTCAAAACTATACCAAAGAAACACTTTTCCATTTTCAAGCTTGCATGTATGAGTTGTAGAAATTAATCAATTCACTCTACCACTGCTCCAGTAGTCTACATAAAAGCAAATAATCACTGTGGAGGAGTGATTACATACAACTGCATATATGGAACCATCCAATAAAAAGAGGCAACAATATAACTAAAGAGGAGTGTGACTTGAACCAACTTAAAAAAATTGTTTAAATTGCTACTACAGTGGTCGAAAAATGAGTAAATAAACACTGAGGAGGAGTGATTTTTTAGTGTAGCATCAGACTATGTAGCCTGTAGCTATATTAAAAATCTCTCCTTCACAGTGATTATTGCTCTTATTTCGACCACTGTACTAGTCATAATTCGATGATTCGATATCCAAATTGATGAGTGATCCAGTGAGCAAAAACTTGTTTAATGTCAGCAGTAGACACTAGAACCTACATTTGCCTCTTTCCTATGAACTGAGGAGAGCACTGAGTCAATGATCTTGCAATGGATTGGTTTCTTTGTCCCGAAGAAACCGATCCATTGCAAGCTCATTGACCTAACACACTTCTGTGCAGATTCAAGGATTAAATTCTTCTTGCTGCTGCCTTTAATTATATGCTTATTGGTCTTCTGCCTGAATGCCTATGGTTCTTTTCTATGCCAAAAGTTAACTCTCCTGTCTTTATTTCTTGTCTACGCCTATGGGTCATCCTTAGAAAACAGAGTGGGTCCTCAGCCAATGATTTGTAAATCTTACACGAGGAATTATGTACAAAGATCTTAATCCAATCCATTTTTACAAAAGAATAATAGTGGTGCTTATATCCCAAAGGATGCGAGTTTGCGCACACCTTTCCTATCAAATTTTCTTTAATAATAATATGAATATAATATAACCGTTCACATAGCTTAGGGCTTTTTAAGTTGAACTTATGCTTGAATACCACCTCACCCACTGTATTTCTTTACTCTTACTTTAAGTTCTATCAATATTATTGGTTTACCAGAATGTAAAGTTTCTTACTACTACCATGTTTGTTTCTTGTAGGAGGTATAGGCCATCTGGTTCCAAAAGCGATAGCGAAGAAACGAGTCGACAAAGAAGACATCGTCCCCATCGCCATGGTGGTGCAACGACGGATAAGTATGTGTTTAACTTCTGTTCATATTAATTATTGACTCAATAGTTATCTGACTAAAAACATAAAATAAATGGAATGTTTACACTTTTCTTGCATGTTAAACACAATAGCAAGCCTCAAAAGAACTATCGGACATCACCTGCGGCTCCTGGTTTTTAAATACAGTTTTCAGCTTACATGCGATGTCCCACCGTAACTTAGAGACTTGCAATAGACAATAGGCAATCCAATAAACACGCCTCAACAAGCGATGTCCGACCGTAACTTAGAGACTTGCAATAGACAATCCAATAAACCCTCCTCGACAGGCGATGTCCATCATAACTTAGGGCTTGCAATAGACAATCCAATAAACCCTCCTCGGCAAGCGATGTCCATCATAACTTAGGGCTTGCCCTAGACAATCCAATAAACACTCCTCGACAGGCCTCCTCAAATCTCCTACAATATCAGAATAGAATACCTTATAAATTTACTCTTCCACAGTGTTTGTTCTTATTTCCATTCTTCTCCACAGATACCAAGCCTCAAAATAGCAAATAGCTTTCGGGTACCACCTGTGGAGGAGTGTGTTTGAGTAGTACAGGCTTATCAGTTGAAAGCTGTACTCGAAATACATTCCACAGGTGAAGCCTGATAGTTATTTTTAGGGACATACTCAAATTCCTAGAGCATTTTTGCAACGTCCTTTCTTTTGATCTATAAATAATTTTTTGTGTTTAGTGAAATGATAGCTCCACTCGACGTGTATCATAATACGATGGGTGTAGCATTTACCGAAGAACAACAACGTCACCATCAACAACAACGTCAACATCGGCATCACCACGCACAGCA
>JAULBZ010002718.1:0-18089 GCA_032360805.1 Neoturris breviconis | reverse complement strand
ATAACGTACTTGTCATTTTCTTGTAGTTTATGTAATTATGTATTTATTATACGATGTACTGCGCTCCAGATCCGACCCGACCAATATATCAATACACTCCATGCATGTAGTTTTCTATTCTGTATATTGTTAGGAAGATGTTAAAAGAATCATAAGAAACTTAAAATGCCACTGACAAAACTAAATTCTCGAGATCTAACATCACTTGTTTATCGGTTACCTATCGGCAATCACAGTGAAAGAGAGACCTTTCAGAATATTTTCAGCCAAAATGGCTGAAAATATTCTGAAAAATCGCTCTAATCCGCTGATGACCGGCAGTTATTTTAAACCCTGCTTTGTATTGTATTGTATACTTGCTGACAATGCAAATATAAACATAAACTGGGATTTGTATCCCACGACCTTCTTCGTGCTACAAGTGAAAATATTAAAGAAATGTCAAGTGAACAAGCAGCAATTTAGCTAGTGTTCAAAATAGGAGCAAAATAATCACTGCGAAGGAGTGTTTCTTGAGAAGTGCGTGAAGGAGCGTATTCTCCAAAAATCCCTCCTTCACGGTGTTTTACTTATTTCGAACTTTATAGCTGTATAAACTTAACCACTTTAAAATGTTTTCAACAAAAAATATACGATAGTGTTACTATAAGCGTGTAAGACAAAATTCATGATTTTTGTGGTGGCAAGCAATCTGAGCAGTTACCACCACAAGTGAAAGTTTTTCAAGCTGAATGAGTCGATTTTTTTAAAAGTTAAAAGTTTAAGAAAAAGCGTGACAGATAACACACTTGTGGACAGAAAAAAATAATAGAAAAACAATTCCAGCCACAGCGCTTTCTCATTGGTCTAAAATAACGTGGTAAAGACAAGAAACTAAGCCTTTTTGAAGGAATTGTCATGCGTGCACTTTAAAACGAAATATTTAGACTCTTATTAAAATCATCCATCCAAGGGGCTGAAATAACTGCCGGTCATCACTGTTGAGGAGAGATTTTTCAGAATATTTTCATGCAAATTGGAAGAAAGTATTCGGAAAAATCTCTCCTCCGCGGTGATTATTTGTGCTTATTTTAAGTTAACACTAAAACGTTAGCTATACTGTGAAGATGAGAGATTTTACATAAAATTAGTACCAGTGATACAAATAAGAGTATATGATCACTGTGGAGGAGGGATTTTTGAGCATAACATTAAGCTTCGTAGCCAACATCTCCAAATTGTTTGATTTATTCGAAGCGAATATAACTTTTGAGATTGTTAACTACAAATATCGATATTAATCGCCTCTTTTATTTAATCACACGATTGGGACGTCTACCAATAGAATTCAACCTTCACAACTTAGGCAACTATTAAAAGGCGTTTAGGTGTTTGTCAGTAAATAATTTTAAAACTTCTGTGTGGTTTTAACATGCTCAAGCGACTCCAGGATACGCCCTATGTATAGATAAACACAGTCCCATAGTCTAACGACGTTATAATAATTTAATCGACGTATGTCTTTTTAATATACGTATTCCAACACGTATTTTACAGGGGTGAAAATAACTACCGTAATCACTGTGGAGGAGAGATATTTTATATTTTTAGCCAATTTGGCTGAAAACATTCTGAAATATCTCTCCTCCACAGTGATAACCGGCAGTTATTTTCAATCCTGCATTGCCATACAAGGCAATACACCGTACCCATGTTCGCTAGTCTTTCACGCAATAAAAATACGAATACACTTACCATGTGTGTTACCAGACAAACATGAACCCATGTTACATTAACACAAACTTATTAAATCCGATGTAAACAAATCACCAAATAAAAACGAAAATCCGGTAAATCTTTTACTCGAATTACCAAATTACCAAACAAAAATAAGCTATACTCTTTCTTCGTAAAAGTTTTAAATTTCCCGTTTCTCTACCTTCTGCTACTTCTCGTATTCATTATCACAAAAATAGCTTTTAATACTTTACTTTTATCCTTCTCTAGTTAAAAACAAAACAAAAAAAATGTAAAGCAGAAGTAGAAGAAGAGAACTGTTTTCAGAAATCTGTTGTTATCATGCTTAATCCCTTGTAAATAATTTAATAGTAGAAAGAGAGCTGAAAAACCAGTTTTAAAAAGGTTAGAAAAATGGGGGAAATAATATCTGAGAATTCAAAAACCACTAGAACTAATCCTCTATAACCTGTTTTAAATCTTATATCACTTCAGTGGCCATCATCTTGCAATTTAAAACTAGAAAACAACACCATTCATAGATGAAATTCAAAGATAAAGCTTATTAAACCATTATATGCATATGCATATGTCCTTAAGGTTTAAAAAACATAATAATGAGAACCCTAAACCAATTTCATTTTTAGGTAAATCGATAGGTTCTGGGTACGAGGTTGCCCAAAATAAATTTAAATATTAATATACAGGTGCAAAAAAAGGAAATTTATGGATTGAAAAGACATTTATTTATTTATTATTTGCCTATGTCATAAATTATGCATATTTTGGCAAAGCATCTATTTCAACAGCATTAGCATTAAGTATCTGCTCCCCAGTGGGCAAAAACTTGTTCAAAGTCAGCAGTAGTTTTTACTGCGGACTTTGAGCAAGTTTTGGGCCAGTATATTATTTAACACTTTCCTATACTGTAATGAAAATATGAGTAAATCACAAGTAAAATTTTTATAGAATGGTAACTTAAGTATTATGTGAAAATTTGCGTTTTCAATAGATCAACTTTTCAGCAAAAATTAAATTTTAAAAATTCTTCCAGCACACATTTTCCCAATCCTGGGTGACAGACAGGATTGCTTCTGAGTTCGTATGGCCATTAGAACGGAGAAAATAAGCGGAAATAATACAGGCTAAAGAAACTTTTTGTTAATACGGAAATGCAAAAAAACTGATTCACAAAAAAAGTGTTCGTATTTTCGTAACATGTACTTTTGTTGTTGATTATGTAGTTGAAAATTGTTAATCAACAACTTAAAAATTGTCCTAAGGATAAAAGCCCCCATAAAATACTGTGACTCGTATAACAATCATAGACCACCGTAAATGTCGTTTTCTCAGGCTAAAAACAATCGAATATGCTGACAGTCTAAATTATGGACAGTCTTCCATAATAAGACTAGCCACATGAATATGGTCGCTACGCATGCTCGGATATTGATACCTTAAGGAGGTTCTCCACTAGGCGAATTCGTTCGCGCAAATTCTAAACTCACTAGGCGAATAAATTAGCCTTTATTCCTTCTATTGTTTGCGCCTCTAGTTTTGGCGTACCTGACTCTCCTGCCCATTTTTCTCCTTCCTTTCATTCCCGCGCACCTTAAATGGTCAAAAAAAGGTGCGCGAAAAATAAAAGATAAGCTATTAAAACGCATCCTTGAACACGTGTTAGTTACAAGTAGACTGAACTTAAATGGATTAAAAATCAGCTTATATCTACGTATAGCAAGGAGACAAAGGATTGATTGCTAAAGATAATCTATGGCTGTATTTGAAATTGGCCATGTGTCATAAGTTCCATCCAATAAGGAGATAGCGAATTATTTAAAAGATTGTTGCTGGTACACCCTTCTCCGATACATCATTGAAATAAGAGCAAATAATCACTGTGGATGAGTGATTTTTGAGCATAATTTCACGCTACGAAGAATGAAGCAATACAGACTAGAAATACAGCGATGGAAACAACTCCCAGGCTAATAGAACTTCCAAGCTAGAAATGGAATAATAAGGCCCATTTCCACTCAAGAAAATTTTCCGCGGAAAGGAATAAAAAAAAAGTTGAAATTTTTCAACTTTTAAAATTTTTCTGACTGGAAATATAATTAAATTGGATAATTTCTATTTACAACGGAAAATTTCCTTGAGTGGAAATGGACCTATAGATAGAAGTCTCAGACTAGAAATACAAAGTGAAAACGGAAAATATATAACGTACCAATAACAAGTCCATTTTCATCTAGTTTCACATCGGGGAAATATTCTGTGATTACTTCTTTTACTTTACTCATGCTGGAACTACCGTGAACAGCGTTTTTAAGGGCGTCTTTTGCAAATTGAGCGCGTAGCCTAGAATAAGGATTATAAATCGATTAACTAGGCTAGTACGCATGGGTGCAAAAATCACTGAGAAAAAATGTCGAATGAGATCACGGATGATTCCTTACACAGATTTTATCCCTATGAGAAAAAACCTGCTCATAATCCGCAGTAAAGACGCTAGAACGTTTTTAGCGTTGTTCTAGCGTCTTTACTGCAGACTTTGAACATATTTCTGCTCACTGGAATGGCAAAATACAATCCGTATATTATGGACTTATAGGTAACTCTATGCGACAGTCTTTCAAACTGTTAGCCGTACAAAAAGCTTCCCCTCAACACCACAAATACAAAAGCATATGGATGATATTACCCTATGTGCAAAAACTTGTTCAAAGTTCGCAGTAACGACGCAAGAACAACGTTTTCAACGTTGTTCTAGTGTCGTTACTGCAGACTTTGAACATGTTTTTGCAACATTGTTCTAGCGTTTTTTACTGCAGACTTTGAACTAGTTTTTGCGCATAGGGTAGATGTTTGTTACAAATACATCATTTACAGCGCGTTTCAAATAAGAATACTCCTCACTGTGAAATCAGACCAGACCAATACCTAAAAGAATTCAATGATGTAGCGCATAGCACAATATATAGTGACATTCAATATGGTGGTTATAAACAAGTAATATTTGGTCAAATTCAAGAATTTTAAGTACTATAGAGGAACACCCAGTATGAATATCTATCAAACACGGTTAAGAGTATTTCCATATACGGACTGTATATTGCCATACATTGTAAAGTACGGATCATATATGGAGTTTTTCATAAACTTTTAATCGACTGTCTGTCACCATGTAACATACTGATAATTCAAATAAAAGCAGCATATGCAAACTTTGTGGCGATGCGGCATATAAAAATAAAAAAAACCGCCAAAAGCTTTAAAAATCAAAATTTAACACCCAATTTTCATATTTTTGCGACCCCAAGGCGAATTTGAAAAATTACGACTTTTATTATTTTATCTATTAGTTTCATGACAGTAACATCCTTACTTGTCAAGATAAATGCTTTCTTAGAAACCCACCAAAGAAAAAGTTTGTTTTCCTGGTAAAATCCTTATAAAATGATTTCGTCATAACTTTTGATTGGACATTGGTATGATAATGAAATTTTTACCAGTTGTTTAGCTTCATAAAAGAAATCTGCTGACGTAATTAATTTCCGGTTAACCTTGGCGACGTCATAAGTTAAAAATAAATTTTGATGTTTGGCGTCTCATACAGGCAGACGGCGTCATTTTCATAAAATTATTTTGGCGTGATCACGGGAGAGTTCAATTTTCTTTTAGAATCTGCAGACAGAATTAAGAAATCTTTTCTCAATCAAAAGAAATTGCTCCTTAGGTACAATGATTTTCATAAAATAGCAGATTTTTAAAAAAAATTCTGACGCCAAAAAGTCACATGACTATTGTTACAATAGTAGAGATATAAAAAAGCTTGTGCCGGAGAATATGTTAGGAGTTTTACGCTTGTTGAGAAAGATAGGGGGTATTTTTGTCTGTCCCAGCGTTATTAGGGTTACCAATAGACCTGACCTTTATACGGTTAAAACAGAGTTTTTTCATAAGCAACCATTTTATAAAAAACCAGCACTAAGACAGTAAAAAGTTAGGCAACTTTTAGTACTCAATCATAATCATAAGCTCATGAAATGCAATTTATTTTTTTTATATTTGTGTGTTAATTCGAAACGCTGTGTTACCTTACCTTTTTCCACTACAAACCTAGTATAACATATTTGTATAAAATGTCACAGAACTTTCTATTACCATTCTTTCAAAAGTGAATATATATAGAAACATTTAGCAACTATTAACCTTATTCAGGCCGGGAGGGGGGCGGTGGGGGAAACTTTTTTACATAATTTTTGAATGAATGGCTTATATGACTAAAATTTTTATGACTTTTCCTACAATTTATCTAGGATTATTTATAAAAAATTGGGATAATTTTCCCCTAGCAACCATATTTTTGACAGGTGGTAAAAAAAACAAAAAAACATTTTTTTCTTCTTCTTCTTATTTTTGCTTGAAAATCATTTTGGTTTATAGTTTAGAGGAAAAAGATTTTCACCTAAAAAAACCTGCACCACCTGCTTTCTCGTTATGACATGATCGTGAGTAATGACGTCATCAAAAAAATATATTTTGCTTAAATATTAATTAAGGGTTGACCTAACTTTCTGGAAAGTTTCAACACTATAGCAAGAGCGCCAAAAAGCCGGGCCTGAATAGGGTTAAGCCACTTTTAGTGCTGAAATTTCAGTTTATCCTAAAGCAACGTTCAGTACTGAGACCTGACCTTAGTTGCTTATAAAAGAAAGATATACTCACGAGTCTGGGTCTGCTTCTTTTGCTTCCTCCGGCGCTGTTGCACCCATTAAAGTTCGGAAACCACTTATAGCGTCTTCTCGTGATAAGATTAAAAATTGAGTTGGTCCACTTAACAGAAGATAATCAGTAGTTAGTACAAAAGAATTGAAATAATAAACATAACTACACAAGGCCCTGTCCACATCAGCTGAAATGTGGATTCAAACTCACCTGCTCGCTGATATTAGACCAATAACTCCATTTAAAATCTGGGCAATAAATAATTTCAAGGCAAGGCAAAACTAAATTTCGAAGCATCATTCAAGTGCTTATTCGATATTTTTTGAGATAATAAAAGAAGAAAAAAATTACAGGAGAATACAAAAAACCCACTGAACCCAATTCAGCACTCGCTTCTGTACTTGGATAAAAACTATACGAATATAAGTTTTCACATATTTGGAAAACACTGACTATTTTTCCTAAAAAGTGGATTTTATCAGATGGGACATTTGAGGTGGGTGGGGTTTTTTTTAAAAAAAAGCTTGTCGTGTGATCTAGGTTTAAAGGGTTGAGTACACGATACACATTAAAATATGAAACACAATGAGAAAAAGACATGCCTACATGACATTAAATTATAATATACTCTATATGAGTCATGAAAAGCTTAAAAGAAAATGTTTAGCTTCTTGTGGAATGATTTAAAGCCATGTTAAACATATGTAAATTATAGTTAAATATAACTTAATGTCGTGAATTCTTTAATAGAATCATCACGTTTCTTTTTCTAAATAGACGAAGTCCTACAAGCACACCATAATCATTTGTAGTCAGATCAATGTGCAGAGCGTTGATTTAATCCCAGTGGGCACACGACGTTGGATCGACGTCGCGGCGTCGTTGATCCGACGTCGTGTGACTGCGTGGAAATTGTTACAAAGTTGTTTGAACACGCACGCAGTGGTCAAAATAAGAGTAAATATCCAATGTGGAGGACCGATTTTCGAGCAAAGCTTCAGGCTACTAAGCCTGAAGCTATGCTCAAAATTTCCTCCTCCGCAGTGATTATTTACTCTTATTTTGACAGTGTTGATAGTATCATGGACATAAAATTAATTTGAACATTTAGAATATTTAAAATATTATTCCGCATAGATGTGACAGACGAAAATAGTCTGCTTTTTTCTAAAATAACTTCTTTTTTTATGCTTTCAGGTTTATATCTAACGTGTCGATGGTGTCGATGGTGTTGCTAATTTTTAAAATTATTCAGAGATCAACAATAACAATATTATTTTAAGTTTGAATATAACTGCTAGATATCAACTGTGGAGGAGTGTTTTCGAGTATACTCAAAAACACTCATCCACAGGTGAAGTCTGGCAGTTATATTCAAGTTTATATTTTATTCTTATTTCAACTAATGATGTGTTCATAATTTGCAGATGGTCCCTTACGTTCAAGTTAAAAAGCCTTAAAGTAACCGTCAAACATCACCTGTGGAGAAGTGTTTTTGAGTGTAGTTTTCAGCTGCAAAGCAAAACACTCCTCTACAAGTGATGTCCGGACAATCATATTGTCATGAATAAAAAACATATACTTATAATACCTACCTGTATCAAGTCTGAACTGTCAGACATCACCTGTGGAGGAGTGTTTTTGAGAGCTTAAAAGCTGAACACTATACGAAAAAAACCCTCCCCCATAGGTGATGTCCAGTAGTTATATTCAGGTTTGTGTATTGTTATAACCTTGGTAGTAATCCAAAAAATGAGAAAAAGTTAACTTGCATACCTACTCATATACTCTGTTAAATGGCTAAAGAAATCTTTGCCTTCATGCTCTTTATAAAACATTGAAGCAAGGTCTTTTGTTAAATTCACTTCTTTTTGAGCAGATATTTGGAAGCCAGCTTTTCTGATATTCTTTATAATCGCCTCTAGATTATCAATCGCAGAATAAGATATTATATAACAGAGTTAAAGTAAACAATGGCACACGCCAATTTTGACTGTCCCATGTCAATGAAAGTCCTTAATCCTTAATCACCATAAGATCAAAGCAATAAATATGCTAGTCATGAAAAGGAATTCTGTTGCAACTGTGTTTGGTGATAATAAAATTTATAACAGGATAGTAGCTTCGGAAGAGGTTGGATTGCAGTGTGTTTGTGTGTGTTTTTTTTCTGTTTTGTTTGTGTTTTTTTATACGAATAACGATTACAGTCACTTGACAAAAAAAAAATACTGCACAAATACATTACAAAGACAGTAGGTGTCCCCACTAAACAAATGTTAGTGAAGGCACTGCAGATGGATGTAATTTTTTTTTTGTTTGCAGTTTTCAGAAAAAGAGCAATTGATCACTGTGGAGGAGGGATTTTTGAGCATTGCTTGACTTTATAGCCTAAAGATAACTCAAAAATAACTCCTCCACAGTGATTAATTGCTCTTATTCAAACACTGGATTTTTCTATGACATCATTTCCGAAGCTCAATAGAATTCAAGAGAAAAAAATTAATATCGTTTATCTCAGGGCTCCGAATTCACATCGGCAATCTCCGCAGGGGAATGTCGTCATGAATTCAGATGCCTCTTCATCTAATAGGGACCAGCATAAATAACAACATACAAACCCTTTTCATCGACATTTTCATAGGAATCATAGGTAATGAAATGATTCGCATATATATCATCTTATCATGTATATACTATCAAAGCATACTATAATCATAGACATGAAATTTAGATGTAAAGAATATCAATCAAATTGACGTAATGAAATTAGCGCACCAATCCATGCAAAAGCTTCATCTACCACACTGAAATGACTCGAATATATACATCATTGTACTAAACTATTTAAGAATACTATAGTGTTCCTATATTGTCATGGTCAATTAATTATGCTAAACATATGTGCTATATATGTAACCCTTATGTATATAGGCTACATGTTTGTATACAGACTATTATGCATATAGCCTATATACAGGAACATGAGTAATTCAACACTGCGCAATTTTTTTTTAAATCGGGAGCCCTAGGTAGACCCCTAGGAACGCTACTACCCATGTGCCCTTGGGAAAAAACTTCTCCCCTGCTTTCACTGGCTCAGACACTATCAAAATATCCAAATCACCAGTGTGGATTGGATCATGCTATATGTATTAGGCCATATGTATATAGGCTGTATGTATATAGACTACATGTATATAGGCATTATGTATAGAAGTTATATGTATTTCTGAATGATATATTGTATGTATAGGCTACGTGCATAAGTATTATATAAATAAGACTTTATTCTTGGAGGGAAAGTATTTTCTCTCTTAAATTTTATAAGTATGCATAAACCATGTAATTGCTATGTCTTTAATGATTGTCTTGAAAGAGGAAAGTATCATATAAACATATGTATATCTTATAATTTATTTATTTCATTACTCCAAATATTGAAGAAGAAGCTTCTCCAAAAAATAAAATGTATGTCGAAAAAGATTCAATGTCACATAGAAAAAAAAGAAACTTTTTTCTGCTTGAAAATTTAAAATTTTCAACTTTTAAGCATGCATGCCAAACTTTTGACCAATCAAATTTCTGAATCCTGTGCGGAAAAAAATTTCCGAACGGAAAATATATGCTGAATGCAAACCAGCCCTTAAAGCTCTCAAAAATAATTTCAAAGTCAACTAATTATGAGTTAGGTGAATATTTTTTAATCATTTAGAAAATTTTCTCCACTTTTGGAAAAATACCACCGGACGAATTCTAAAGTTCTAAAATCCTTTCAAAATGTCGACTAGAATGCTGGTACCAAATTTCAAAATGGTAGCACTTCAGGAACATGGTCTCAGAAGAATAGCAGGCTTCCTGCCGGCACAAAGTGATAACAATAACCCATCTAAACTTTGGTTGGCAGGCTAAAAACAAACCACTTTCATCATCATATTGATAGACATCATAGACATGAAATTTATGAAAATAACATCAAAAACAAACCCCTTTCATCTTCATTTTCATAGGCATCTGGTTTAATAACAGCAACAGTTGTTTCCATAGGAAATAATATTTTCATTTCTCGCTTAACTTGATCTTCAGTATCCGCACCATGTAATGGATTGATATCATCTTCTGGATCAGAAAATTTCTGACGTAAACTATGATATAAAGTACAATGGAAGTAATCAAGAGTCATCCAGGGAATAGTTTGATGATTTATATTATCGTATCGCACCGAATAGCACTCGATCGAATAGACACCTCCATTAACTCTATTCCTACTGAAGGTTGTTTCATCTTTTGTGTTTTTTAATAAATGCCTCCCTCCAAACAAACAACTCCCAGTCATGCATTAACCCTATTTGTCCTGGGCCTTTCGTATGCCCTTATCTGGCCTGGGGGAAGCCCCCTATTTTTCTCAGAAACCATTACTGCTAGAAGCATAATACTCCTGACAAATATTCTCTGGCACAAGTACTTTCTACATCTGCCATTATTATAACAATGAACACGTGATTTGTTTTTGTTAATATCTACATTTAAGAAGCCATAACTTTTGATTGAGAAAATATTTTTTAATTCTGTTTTTGGATTCTGAAAGATATGGTGGAAGCAAATAATGAGAACTATACCGTATTTCCCTGGGGTTTTTTAGTTTTTTTTTTAAATTTGTATGCCCATATTGGCTAGCCTATGTTATAGCACGCCCTATATACGCATCCATTTCTCAATATTGTACCATATTATTGAAGTAGGCTATTTTGGTCAGTCAGGAGGAAATTTCGTCAAATTTCGAGTAAAAAGCAAATTTACATAAAAATGATAATTTACCTCATCACAGAACCCTCTGCAGTATCAAGAGGATTTTCACTTTCAGCACTAAAAATAAATTTTATTTTACTCATTAAAAGCTGACAGACACAAGTTAATATTTGTGTCATTGTGTAATATCCATCATTGGTTGATATGAAAATCCAACCTCCACAGCCATTACTTACTCTAATCACTGTGAAGGAGGTTTTTTTTAGTATGGCTGCAGTTATGCCCAAAAAGCATTCCTCCACAGGGATCTGCTCTTATTTCGACCACTATCCATATCAAAGTAGTGTTTATTTCACATTTTTCACGGGTAAATAATCATTACATAATCCTTAAAAAGTTCTACATAATGTTGATCAACTAATAATGTCTTCTGGCAAGAGCATATTATTTACTTGAAGATTCAGATAATAAACCCATTGAAATCACAAATTTTCTTAGCATTCCATCATTATAGCTCCTTAGATCATTATTATAATACAATCATAGACATATATATTTGACACAAAGTGAAATTCGTGCAAAAATTTGGCATTTTAACTTTGACAATAAGGCTTAAATTCTTAAGTCTTAAAATTCTTAAGTTTGGTCATTTTCCGCATTACTGTTTTACTTATGGTGTATATTACTCGCCAAAATTCACAATATGTACCATAATTTATGACTCTGATTGTAGTGAGTTAGATAAGTAATTGTTTTCAAATATCCAGTAAAATATCTGCTATTCATCACACAGTGGAGGAGAGATTTTTCAGAATATTTTTAGTTAATTTGGCTGAAAATACTCTGAAATCTCTCCTCCACAATGATGAACGGCAGTTTTTTAACTCCTGTATTGTATAATTGTATAACAGAGCATCTTTAAACAAGATTGCATTTGATGCACATCTTCATCATTAATTTCACACAAATATTTTGCATTGATCCATTCGTGAAATTTAATTACTATAACAAAAGTTAGACAAAAGATATGTTTCTTAAGTGTAAATATAGAGAAAGTATCCTACATTTCATCAGGTTCCTTTACTTGATGTTTAAGTTCTTTGGGACCTAATAAACCTCTCCATGTTTCAACTGCATCTTCTCGAGCTAAACAAAGTGCAAGTGATGGACCACTAAAATAAAAATAGTACATTGTAAAATAAAAAGCAACAAATTATATATCGTAATAGCCTGGGCTATGCATAAACATTCAATTCCCACTATTTAAAAATTCTAAAATTTCGCTTTTTACACTGCATGTGGAATCCTATCCAAACATATACCAACAAAAACAAAGAAACCAATCAAGTTGGTTAGTACAGTTTTGGGCATATATTTTCGAAATCCACGAGAGTAGTAAGACTCATACTGAGAATCTGAGAAGTATACGTACAGGCTAAGCTATCCAAGTGAAGATCTATAAATTGTACCTATTACGAGATGTCACATTTTACAATAAATCCTCAAAATAAGTGCCCATGTTGCTCATTAGAATTTCGAGATATCAGGCTTACTAGAAGAGAGCACTTAAAAGAGGGGGCACTTATTAACAAAGCAAATCTATGACTATGAAATTGATCTTTCAAAGATTTTTGGTAATTTTCTAGTACTCTTAGGGGAGTTGCACTTATAGAGTGAGTGGCAGGGGGCTTATTGGAGGGAGGTGCTTATTAAATTTTTGAGACTTTAGAAAGGGCACTTATTAGATGAAAGGGAGGGGGCTTAAAAGAAGATAGGAACTTTAGAGATTTTATCATATTTATAATTAATATAATAGGAGATCTTTCTAGTTGAGAGTTATGCAAGAAGTACCGACTGAACAACAAAGTCATATATATTTGACCTGTCATAGAAAATAACAACATGCCTTTGAACAAGATGTTAAAAATCCTGGAACAGATCAATGACATAGTATCCTGGTAATTATATCAGACAGCATTAGCCACAGGTTAAGGGATCGATCCCAGGAGGAGAGTGCTGAATCGCCGATTCCTCATAAAGAAGAAAACAATTAATTGCAAGCTTATTGGCTTAACAACTCTTCATTGTAGATTAGTTTTTCTCAAATTTATTGATTTTTACTTCATTAAAAATTCTAAAATATCTACTTGTTGAAACAAATTTTGAAGATGGCTCCTAACATGTTATCAGACAGGTTAGAGATTATAGTAAACAAAACTAAGGAGCCATCTCCAAAATTCGTTACCAAAAGCAGATATCTTAGCAGCTTTAAAAAAGAAAAATTCAATAATTTTGTGAAAAATTAATCTATGATGAAGAGTGTCAATGAGCTTTCAATTGATTGGTTTCTTTGGGACAAAGAAACAAATCAATTGCAAGATCATTGATTCAGCACTCTTCCCCTGGTAACGAATTTTGGAGAAGGTCCCTAATATATTATGGTAATTATTTTAAATATATAACATATATGTCCAATACCAAGTACACAGATGAACTTACCAAGTCATATTGGAGACCAAACTTTCAAAGTAATCCTTTTCTTTATGTTCAGTATAAAATTCCTCAACTTGCTCTCTTGACAACTGGACTTCTTTTTGCATGGCTATAAGAAAACCAGCTTCTTCTATTGATTTTAAAATTGAGTCTCTTCTCTTAGCTAATGCATTAGGACGGATTAATGCAAGTGTTCTTTGTAGACGCTTCTTTTTCCTATTTTCTTTAATAACTGGTCGATTAAAGTCTGGATAAAAGAATGCTAATTCTCTAGCTGCACTTTCACCCGAATCACAGGTGTGAACAGCATTTTGTAGCGAGTCTGTACCATATTTTGCACGTAAACTAAAACGAAAAATTAAAAGTACTACATAAGTAAGAGACCAAAATGGACCAAAAACGGATGTAAGGCAAAGAAAGATCATGTAAAACAAAAATATTCAGTTGCCAAATTGCTGAGCCAGTGCTTGATATAAGAGCAAATAATCACAGTAGGAGAGATTTTTAAGCATAGTTTCAGGCTACAAAGCCTGAAACTATGCTCAAAATCACTCCTCCACAGTGATTATTTGCTCTTACTTCAAACTCTGTGTAATACAATAATAGAACCTACTGGGAATGTTTCTGAAACGAATTTGCATATTGTTTATATGATTTTGGACTCTTCCTCGGCTAAACGTGTTGATGCTGAGGCAAGATAAACATAAAGATTGAGAGGTACTGTAAAATATGGGAAATCTCTTTGGTATGTAATAGAGACAACATTTGAAAAACTTACCTCTCTGGTGCTTCTTCCTTTGCAGTATTAACATCAGTGGGACCAATTAGACTTCTAAATTCTGGTATTAATCCCTCACCACTCACTTCTCCTGGTTTCGATACAACAACAGTCATACATGGACCGCTAAAATTAAACGCATACATATAAAATTCTGACACTGAGCTAAAATTGAGGCTAGAGCAGGGAATCAATCTTTATGGAGCTCATGAAGTAACTCTGTAACTAACTAAACAAGCTTTGAAATAATTGGATTCAGTTTTCAACTGGACAGCAGAAAATTATTCTACAAAACGCTCCTTCATAGGTGATTTCGAGCCGTTATTTCAAGACTTCTAACCTTTTAACCTATTAATTTTGGTGCAACAGGAACAACTCTTCTTTTTATTATTACTACCAGATTTATTTTGGAAACTACATTTTAGTGCTATCAATTTTTGGACACATCATTTTGCATTTAATATCTATACTAATTTTGGCGGAATTACGAGAAAATAATGTGCACAAATACTAGTTTGCATAAGGTATAATTAATCATTTTTTTGACTTAGTTGCAGTCAGGTCTGTAAACTTGACAGATACAAATGTTATCATTATAGTTTTCAGTCCATGAGATGGTAACAGTAAACAAATTATTTGCAGAAGAATTAATATACATTCTCTCCACATGAAATAAAACATATTCATTCAAAATATTCCCAATTTTTTTAAAAATTGGATTCTGTTGTTACTGCATTTCCACAAGCCATTTCTGGCGGCAACTAACAAGCTATTATTCTGTTGCATAACAATGGCAACAACGTTTTCTATGTCTGAAATATATAATAAATGACTTCAGAAAGAGTCTTCCCAGTGGGCAAAAACTTGTTCAAAATCCGCAGTTAAGAACCTAGAAAAATGCCAGACAATGTTGTTCTAGCATCTTTACTGCTAAATTTGAACAAGTTTTTGCCCACTGGGTTAATCCAACACATGCTTGCAAACAATTGACATCCTAAATTTGAAGAAAATTGATCCCTGACTTTATACTTATTGCTACAAACCTGACTTACCCAGTGGGTAAACATTTGTTCAATGTCTGCAGTAAAGACGCTAGAACAATGCAACTCTAAACATTACTTTAGTATCTTTCAGACTTTGAACAAGTTTTTATCCACTGAGCATAGACATTTCATTGGTTGAAATTGACATCACACTAAACTGGTAAATGAACAAATGCTCAGATTAGTTCAAATTAATGATGAAATTACTTCGCTCTCGACAATATGAAAAGTTCTCCTTATGAAATAAAATTAGAGACAAACAAAACAAATGTGGATGGTGGTATTAAGTCGATTATACCTAGACATAAAATCGATAAGTTGTTCAAAATGATCAGCACCCTCATGTTGTTTATAAAATTCAGCTGCTTCTTCTTTTGTCAGTAAGCGTTCTTCGGTCTTTAATATTTCTAATCCAGCAGCAGTAATCTAATGTAGAAATAAATAAATAAATAATGTAATGACAAACAAATCATTTGGTACTATCAAAGTTTAAGAACTGAAAACATAAGCCTTCAAATAACTACATCGCTAGTGAAGGAGCATCTTTAATAGCATTAGTATAAGGAACCATCTCAAAAATTAGTTTCAAAGAGCAGATATTTGAGCAGCTTTAACCCTATTAAAACCCGCAACATTTTCATTTTGCAAAAACTTTTATTCTACTAATGGTATGGTATTGAAATTTGGTGACTTTTCCTAACTTTTATAAGGGATTAAGGACCAAAAATATTTTTTGGGGGGAGGACATTTACGTTATTTTTCCGGGAGAAACTTAATTCTGAACAGGGAGTAAGTTATTTAAAAAATTGAAATTTTGTTAACACAACCTCTGATGATGCTAGGTTATTTTTTGAATGGGTAAGTATTACTAATGGGAGTAGTAAAAAAGATATATGAAAGAAATGAAAAATACAGACCAGAATTCATATTTTACAGACCAGATAACATATTTTACAGACCACAAACATAATCTTACTAATGACATCATATCAGGAATCAGTGGTGTCCTCAAGTCAAAATTTTATTGTAAAAGTATTTTTATTAAGCATTAGTGGCTCGGAAATAAAGCATTTTACAGACCACAAACCAATTGTTATTGATTACATCATAGCAGGTACCAGTGACGTCATCAAGTCAAAAAAGTTTACTCAAAGTGTTTGTATTGAGCCGTTCTATAAGTGTACCAAGTTTCATGTCATAAGCATTAGCGGTTCCGAAAAAATTGGCAGCAGAGAGCACTTTATACCCCCTCCCCTAAATTTTACATGGCATTAGGATTTCATGTCCTTATTAAGTTGATAAAGTTTCAGGTCAAATAATCAATTGGAACGGCTTTATCAAGGTAAAATTATATCAAATCGCTGTGGAGGAGAGTAGTGAAATTTCCTATCATAGTCTTAAGCAATGCTCAAAAAATCACATGAATAACATACACACATTATATAGCATAGCCATTTTTTAAACTTGTTATGTTAGTGACATTATTTGTACGGAAACCACGATTTTCCTGAAAAATTAGTTGCTATATTGTGAAAGCCGTCATATCAATAACAATAGGCGTTAGCAATTGCCGTGACTAATGTCATCTTTATATAAAAGATTATTTTATTAAACAAATACTCTTATGTTGAATTGAGTATTGTACTTATATTTTATAATCATATTGGGACTTTTTGTAATGTTATTAAAATCAACTTATACTCATGGTGTATGCAATTATGTTTTATGACCCAAGTGAGCAGTATTAATATTTATTTCAAAATTGAAAAAAGAAGCTTCCCAAAATCGAAATGGAGACTTCAATTCCTAAAATTCAAAAATTTATTTGAAAAATAATCTCTTATGATTGAGGAAGAAGCTTCCCCAACATACAAAATGTTTGCCAAAAAAAATTCATGATCAAAGTCTCATAGAAAATTAAAATGTCAAAAAAAATTCCAAGTCTCCAATTCTTCTCTTATCACTTGGGTATGATATTTGGGTGAATGTGGTTCAAATACTCTGTCCCAAAATTGACGAAATCGAAAAAACTTGCCCAGTGGTCTCGTAATATTGCCTAGAATGCCGTAATCAAATTTTAGGATGGTACCAAACCTTTTCTATCCGTTGGACTGAAAATGCAATCTGGACACTTTTTGACCATAACTTGGGACAGAGTGGACAAAATCGAAACAGTTTTGGAGAGCCTTTCTAAAATATCGGCACGAATGCTGGTATCAAATTTCAAAATGCTAGCACTTTGGCCACATGGTCTATTAAGAAAAGTAGGATGCTTCTGACACAAAGTGACAGTAATAGCCCATCCAAACTTTGTTTGTTGGTCTAACAAATGCAACTACAATAAAACAAGAAAGTAGTTAACCTAGTAGGCAAAAATTTGTTCAAGGTCCGGAGTAAAGATGCTAGAAAAATATCTTCAACTTTGTTCTAGCATCATTACGGCGATCATTAAACAAACTGCAAATAAGCTTGTAGTTGATCACTTCTATAAGCAGACAGTGGCTAAAATAAGTGTAAACAATCACTTTGGAGTAGGGGTTTTATTGTCAAAAAACATTCCTCCACGGTGATTATATTGCTCT
>JAULBZ010002717.1:0-18091 GCA_032360805.1 Neoturris breviconis | reverse complement strand
GAGGAGAGATTTTTCAGAATATTTTCAGCCAACTTGGCTGAAATTATTCTGAAAAATCTCTCCTCCACAGCGATGACCGGCTGTTATTTCGAGCCCTGGTGTCTAACATTTATTCCGAGGCTTGTATTTTTCTAGGATTTTTGTTTACAGTGCTCGAAGGAGGAGTAATTTTGGAATGTAACTTCAGATTTTGTGGCCTGAAGCTCAAAATAACTCCCTTCACAGTGATTATATCAGCTGTTGATACAAGTCAGCAAATACCTACGAAAGAAGAATCTAGTGACGTAAATATTTGTAGCTATGTTTCTAAGTTGGATGTTGTTTTATACATTGTACTTGCCATGGACATGTAATGCTCTATTTGCACAGAATCTTTTTAAAATTCATTGTTAGTTTTGGTGCGTTTTTGTTTACTTTATCATTAGGGCTATGCCCAACAATCTTTACCTTAGAACAAATAAAATAATAAATAATGAAGATATGTTTATTTTTTTAACAAGGACTTATGTAAACAAAAATATGGAATTTTAATATAGTGCAGCTTTGAATTAAGCGCAAATAGTATATGTAAAGGAGAGTGTTAAGTCTATAATCTTGAAACTAATTGGCTTCTTTCTCTGAAGAAGCCAATCAATATAGAGGTTGTCAATTCATTGTTCTTCTTTGTAATTGTAACCTTTGATCTTTTTATGTTTTCCTTGACTTGTTGAATGATATATAAAGATTAATGTATAGATCTACAATCTTATATTTTACTCAGTGATCACGAAATAAGAGTTAATGTTCACTATGGAGGAGGGAATTTTGAGCATTGCTTCAGGCTTTGTAGTGATTATTTACTCTTATTTCTATCACTGTTACTTGGATGATACTAACAACAATACTACAGATTACTAAAACAACCATATCATAGAGTGTTCTAGACCATGTTTATTGTTTGTTTTTTATTTTTGAATTTTTACTTTGTTTTGACAGAAATCTTTTGTTTTGACAAGGACTTTGTAACTGTATCTCAAGTAGTTTTGAAAGATATGTCTGTACAAGTGCATGGTTTCACGCTGTTATTATATATTTATATATGACAGATTAGTTGTTTTTACTTAATAGTGATATTACTGGAGATTTTCTAGCTTCCATATAAAAGTCATGATTCCAATTTTAAGCCGCTAATAAGGTTGATTTCTACGAGGCTAAAAATTGTGGCAAAAGCCAAAAGAAGACATTCCAGTTGACGTCACACCAAATTTTTCGCCTCATGAAAATCAACCTTTATAGTGGATTACGGCACTTTACTAAAGGTTATTCTGTATTGAAGCCAAGATATTTATAGGATAATTTAAAAAGTATGTTTGCGGAGTTTTATTGAGTTTTTGAGTGTTTGCCCGTCCGTATGTCAATTATTTGTCCTTGCACAACCTTGCCCCGTAATTGTTATATTTGTTGCGCAAATTCCGATAAAACGTGGCTACCATGTGATAACCATAGACGAGATGTACAGCGATAACTATTGTGTACTGATTATGTTATTACTAAGGGTTATAGATGATATAATAGCCAATAGATTTGAATTGTTATTGATGCATTGTTTATTGATATACTTAAACAAACAGGAAGCTATAAATAATTGCTAATTAACACGCTAATTAATAAACATGTCAGTAATTGGAACTTTACAATATTTGGATGATGATGACGAAATCTTTACATCTGGTTATGAATGGCGAGATGGTTTGGAGAATGTGGCAACATTGTAATACAAATTTTTCTTTATTTCAAGCCTCAAGATAATGGTTGGACATCCTCTATGGAGGAGTATTTTTTGAGTACAGTTTTCAGTTGCAAAGCTGAAAACTGTACTCAAAAAATAATTCTTCACAGGTGATGTCTGACTGTTATCTTGAGGCTTGTGCTCACTGTACCACTGAGCTTATCTTAGTTTATCTTCCACTAGAAGAAATTTTAAGAATTTTACGTTTAATTGTATCTGCAGTCTAGATCACACTTTCTGGAGTCAAAATTGATTAATAAGATCATAAATTTGAATAAAAATAACTAAAGTGTCGAGTCATTGTGCATATGATTGATGATTTTGTTTTATTATGACATAATGAGTAAATTGCAAGCTGGTTAAGCCAGTGCTATTCCAATACAAAACCATTTCATAAAAAGCTTTTATTGTAGAAAAAATAGTAACTTCAGGGTACGAATTAGGGGGTCGCACTTCGCATTTTGCGAACCATATATTGAGTATTGCTAAGCATTTTTCTGTTTTTATTGCTCATATTCGCAAAAATTCCCATTGTTTTCTAAGAATTAACAACTTTTGCTAAGCAATTACTGTTCTATAATTCGAACCCCGAACTTTAAAATTATAAAAATAGTTTGAAAATAGGTATACCCAGTGGGCAAAAACTTGTTCAAAGTCTACAGTAAAGACGCTAAACAATGTCGAACAAGTTTTTGCTCGCTGAGTAAGTATTCAAAAGCATTGCTGGAAATAAGATCTAATCCCTGTGGATAATTTTTGAGTGTGCACTCTTCTTCGCAGTTTGGAATATGGAATATGGAAATAATGACTTAAGATCTTTGCAGAATATTTATTTTGAGCGAAGTAAATCTAAGTGCATTATGGTGTAATGTATAAATTATATAAATTATGTAGATTTAAAGAAAATACAATGGTTGGAATAAAAGCAAATAAGCTAAAAAATAAGCTAAAAATCCCTCCTCTACAGTGATTTTTAGCTCACAACATGGTAACTAGAAATACTGTACAGTGGCATTTCCACAATTTTTTTTGCATTTAATGGTACTTTTGGCTCAAGTACCTATGAAGTACCTTAAATACAAATTTAATACCCATGACTGTATCAGCCATTATGGAACAATAGCAAGTCTATCATAGCTATCGTTACCATTGTTTCCATGAATATTATTCAGGGAAACAGAAATGTTCCATAGATTCAAATTGTGATAACAATAGATCAATTGATTTGCAAATTCTGATTGCTATACCTACTTATTCAAAGATAGGTATTAAAAGAATAGGATATCAAATCATTGGCTGCATATTCATGATGCAATATAAGCTGTTTAGCTTGTTGTTTCAATATTTATCTAATTTTATTTAATTCGTTTATTCTAGGCTTAACAGCATTTTATCAAAATTTGATCAAGCACAGAAATCTGGAAATATGGTTGTAAATAACAGTAAGTTTATATGTTAAAAACTTTTCAATGTTAAAATATATTTTTCTGAATACTGAAGTTTGTTGTTGTTGCTGTTGTTGATTATTTGTATATTGTATTGTAAGTATGCTTTTGTTTATACTTCTCCGTGTTTATGTTCAGATAAAACAAAATAAGGTTATCATGATTATGCTGTTTTAACTTGATTTGTTTCTTGGTTTTATCCTATTTTGTTATCAATATATATATAAATATATGTATGTATATCTATCTCAACGGTCGAAATAAGAGCAAGTAATCACTGTGGAGGAGGACTTTTGAGCATAGCTTGCTTCAGGCTTTAAATTTATAAATTCTTTTAAAATAAAAATTGATAGAAACTCCTTGAAATTAAAAATGTTATTTACTCTAAACCTGCTGTCATAGGCAAAATGCAGTGTTTGAAAAAATAACAAAATAATCACTGTGGAGGAGGGATTTTTGAGCATAGTTTCAGGCTTTCTAGCCTGAAGGAATGCTCAAGAGTCACTCCTGCACAGTGATTATTTGCTCTTATTTTAAGCACCGTTTACTAAAATGCGTTTTCATTTCATGTTTCCGTTTGGACAAGAAGATATAGTTTAGCTATAGTTCATAAATCTTACCATAAAAATTTACCAAAAATCTCACACCTAGAAACAGCACATCACTGGAGATATTGTATTGTCTAGACAGTAATTATGCAAAATATCATCAAAATCATCCCTGAGCAGATTTCATTTTCCAACACGTGCAAAATAATCCGGAATAACAGTATTAGAAATAAGAGCATTATTATAGCCCCTGTGGAGGAGGGATTTTAAGCATAGTTCAGGCTATAAAACCCGGAGCTATGCTCAAAAATCACTCTCCCATAGTGTATTTGAACAATCTCTGAATTATTAATTTGATCAACATCTGCTTTACATTGGATTTATAAAAAAGTTAAAAGAAATAATATTCTTATCATCTTCGGGGAAATATGATTGCTAGTGTGCTTAACCACCTCTAAATACTTTTTACTCAATAATAGGAAGCTCACTGAGAGAAGTTTTCTTTTATTCACAGAATGTTTATAATGGTTGCAGTGTTCGAATTATGGAACTAATATTGTTTAGTATAACTTGTTAATTGTTAGAAAACAATGGAAATTTTTGCAAAGCTGAGAAAAAAAAACAGAAAAAAAAACTTAGCAATACTGGAAGAATGGTTCTCAAAATGCGAAGTGCGACCCCATAATTCGTACCCTGGCTTGATTTCCATTAGGTGAAAAAGTCCACATGAAAGTTAAAAGAAGACATTCCATTGGTAGAAATTGACATCACACCAATAGAATGTCTTCTTTTTGGCTTTTCCATGGAATTTTCTATCTAATAGAAATCAACCTTAACTATTAGAAATGTTTGAATATTGAATTTAGTTTGAAGCCTGAATAGAACTACTGGACATCACGTGAGGGGGTGTTTTTTAGTAGCTTTTAAGCTGGACACTATACTATAAAAAACCTTCCTTCACAGATAATGTCCAGAAGTTATATTCAGGTTTGAGATCTGTTGTGAAAATTGCAAATACATTATCAAAACTATCAATGTCGAAATAAGAGTAAATAATCACTGTGGAGGAAAGATTTTTAAATCTCGCTTCAAGCTTTGTAGCATGAAGCTATGTTCAAAAGTCACTCATCCACAGTAATTATTTGCTCTTCAACCACCGGTCATGTTAGAGTAGAGATTTCACCACAATGTCGTTCTGAAGATAATTATGGACCGATTGATGAACATTAGGCTAGAACTTAACGATTCACCTGTTAATTTGAATAATGATTCATCGGGAGAAATATTTAGCGATGATGAAGATGGTATGATTTTACTTTTTAAATAAGTGTCTACAAGCAAGAGTGTATCAGGCTATAAATTATAATTATAAATCAGGAAGCCATGCTCAAAAAGACTATTTCAATTGAAGAGTAGAATAGTTAGTGTCTTTGTTGTAAAATAACTGTTCATGAAAAATATTGGTTAGGGTTACAAATTGTGTGTACGGAGGAGAGTAATTGTCATAGCAACCTAATAATAATTAATTGAAAGTGTCTAAATTTACCCATAATCGCAAACCCATTGTTCTACAATGTAGTTGATATTGATGCTGTATTTCTTTAATACATGACAACTGTCATTTTTTCATTTCTATGATAGGCCGTGTCAAATTTTAGAAGGATGAAAAGTTAGCAAGTATCTGCTCAGTGGTTGAAATATAAGAGTAAATAGTCACTGTGGAGGAGGGTTTTTTGAGCATCACTTCAGGCTTTCTAGCCTGAAGCAATGTTCAAAAATCACTTCTCCACAGTGATTATTATGTGTAATGTCCAGTATGTTATTGATGATTTATTACGTCTGACGTCATATGCATAGATTTCAACAAAAATAATAGTATGTTAGTGCACACAGTATAGAATGATTTTCATATTTTCCTTAACATTTGAAGGTTCAGTTGCTTGTTATTTCTTAGAAAAAAGAATTGGTAAACATTTATGTACTTTTTATTAAGTTCTGTATAACATGCAGTGATTCAAATAAGAATAAATATAATATTTAGAGGGGCAAGGACAGAAGATCTTTTTTCCTAGATTATGGCCTGCAGGCCATAAAGTCAGAAGCTATGCTCAAAGGCACTCCTCCACAGTGATTATATGTTTTTTTTCAGCACTGTATTGATGAATAATATAGAGAAGAATGGGTTTATCCATAAGAGGAAACGATCTCTGTAACTTCAGGATATTATATGCCCCCATATATAATGTATATTTTCTATGAATAATTCATATCTTATCAAATCTTAATTAAATGACTATACAAATAGAGATTAAAAGAATCATTTTGAATTAACTAATTAAGAGGATGTATATATCTTAACTTTTAATAAGCAGGTAACTAACTAACATATGTTATATCTCAGTGAGCAAAAACTTGTTCAAAGTCTGCAGTAAAGACGCTAGAACAATGTCTTTGAAATTGTTCTAGCGTCTTTGCTGCTGACTTTGAACAGGTTATTGCCTTCTGGGTTACTGTCTGTGTAATGTAGGAAATTGTTATGGATGTTAATGGAAGTAGTAATAGATATTGTGATTTATTTTAAGTTCTAACCAGAGGGCAAAACCCTACTCAAAGTCGGCATTAAAGACGTTAGAACAACGTTTTTAACATTTTTTTAATGTCTTACTGCTGACTTTGAACAGGTTTTTGCCTACTGGGGATGTTGCGTTAATGGAAGCAGTAATAGACCGTGATTTATTTTTAAGTTCTATGCTAAAATTGACGTTTGAGCATAGGCCAGGTTACAGAGCCCAAGATGCTCAGCAGTCTGGGAAACCTGAAAAGTCCGGGATTGTCATCCGGTGTTATTTTGTCATGTGGTGTTATCATGGGATACTAACCTGGGATTGTCATTCTACATTTTTTTCCTATGTTTATTTATTAATCAAGCTTACTTAAGTGTGGTATAAATTATTTGTATGAACATTTATTTCAGGAGGAAATTACTATCATTCTAAGCATTAGATAATTATATGTGTCCCATGTTGTTTAAGTTGTTGAATGTAAACACGTTTTTGTAATTTTGCATCAAAATGTCATGGGATTTTGTAAAATTATGTCATGAGAAACCTGGGAATGTCATGGTGTTTCTTCCCATAAATTGCTGAGAATCCTGGAACCTTAAGCTTTGTGCAAACATTGCTCATCCACAGTGATTATCTGTTCTTATTACTAGCACTGAAATAATCACTGTGGAAGAGGGACTTTTTAGTATTGCTTCAGGCCCAAAGCAATGTTCAAAAATCACTCCTCCACATTGATTACCTTAGGTGTGGTATTGTGCAGCTTATAAATGCTATCAAACACTTTAATTTATCATTCTGGTTATAAACTGCTGGTCATCACTATGGAGGGGAGTTTTTCAGAGTATTTTCAGCCAATTCGGCTGAAAACATTTTGAAAAATCTCTCCTCCACAAATCTCGGCTAGCAATTACTTGCAATAGGAGTTACTAACTAATAAATAATGTCAATTTAGCATGCAGCTATGCTGAGAATTTCTCCACTGTGATTACTACTCACAATGTCAATTAGCCCTTAACCTTCATCCTCAGATTATAATATATTTGAAAGAATAAACAACATATATTTTGAAGTTGTTTTATTTTTGATAAGATCAGCAATAACGAAAATTGTTACTTTGTAAAATGTAATAAATGCAGTGCTTAATAAACGCTGGAGGAGTGATTTCATGCTCAAAAATCCTACCTCCACAGTGATTATATGATTTTATTTCATTGATCATAGTGATAATCACAATTTAATATTGTGTTTTCTGTGAGAAATGATTTATTAGCTTTAAAAACTTGAAAGAGGTGGATCTGTTGTAATTATGAGCTACTTTGATATAAGTTTTAAATACGAAAATATATTTTTCTTTTGTTAGTATTTTGCTGATAATGCTTTATAAACACAAACACACGATTTTTGAAAAAAAAAAAAATATCAGATACAATTTTGCATGTTAATATACTTTTAATGATTAGCTCCTATAAGTTAAACGATAATATCAATGCACGTTTTTCATTACCGGGAGGAGAAATAGGCAGCCCAATGGGCAAAAACTTGTTCAAAGTCAGCAGTAAAGACGTTTTTGAAGTAAAGAACAATGTTGTTCTAGTATCTTTACTGCAGACTTTGAACAAGTTTTTTCTCACTTGGAATTGTTGCTGATTGTGATTATGTTCAATTCGATATAACATTCCACTTTCAGAATGTCTATATAGTTTTTAGTGTTTTAAATAAAAGTAAATAATCTCTGTGGATGAGGGATTTTGAGCATTGCTGCAGGCTTTCTAGCCTGAAGCAATGCTCAAAAATCACTCATCCACAGTGATTATTCTATCTAATTTCGAACACTGAGTTTTATAAAGTGGAGATTAAGAGCAGATAATAACTGGAGGAATGGTTTTGAGCTGCTCCACAATGATTATTTACTCTTGTTTTGACATATCAATCTAGATGTTTTACATAAGAGTTAGTTGACCTTCAATGATTCTCAATTGCAAAGTAGAATGCCTTATTTGCTTGTTTAGGAATCTGGAAAAATGAATGCTTATTATAGATTTGTGTGTGTGTTTTGTTTTTCGAGTTGGTATATGTAAGAGTGGGTACAAATGTTCGAAATAAGAGTGAATAGCCACTGTGGAGGAGTGATTTTGTAGCAGAGCTTCAGACTTTGTAGTCTGAAACTGCTGATAAATCACTCCTCTATTGTGATTATTTACTCTTGTTTTGACACTTTTCTTTGCTAAAATAGCCCCCCACTTATATTTTTTTCATAACTTTTGAGCAAGTAGCTTATATGAGTAAAAGTATTGGGACTTTCCATACAATTTATGTAGGCTAATTTTGATTTTTTTTTCTTCTTCGGTAACTAGGGTTAATTTTCGCCTAGAAACCATATTTTTAACAGACGGTAAAAAAAAAATTAAAACATTTGTTTTCTTATTTTAGCCTGAAAAAGGTTTTAGTATATAGTTTTGGAATAATTTTTTTTTTACCTTAATTTTTTTTTGCACCAACCTGCTATCCAAGGATGACGTCATGATGAATGACGGCCTTACAGAACTCTCAAAAGGCCTGACTTGAATAGGGTTAACGCTATTTTCAAAAATGTCACTATTCCATGTCTCTCTTCGATATCTGAATGAATTAACTGTCTTAACAATATGTACATCATTGTGTAGTGAGATATTCCAATCTAGTCAGGGCATAATCACTGTGGAGGAGTGATTTTGTAGCATAGTTTCAGACTTTGTAGTTCGAAACTATGCTGATAAATCACTCCTCCATTGTGATTATTTACTCTTGTTTTGACTACTGGAATACTGAGTCTTAACACTTGCTAGTCAGGGCATAATCACGATAGAGGAGTGATTTTTGAGCATTGCTTCAGGCTTTTTAGCCTGAAACAATGCTCAAAAATCCCTCCCTTACGGTGATTATTCAGCATAAAATTTATATTTGTAGAGAGAAGGTATGCTCAAATATTCCTCCTCCACAGTGATTATTTGCTCTTATTTTGAATACAATAGTAGTCACAATTAAGCATAGTGAAGGATTGTTGTAGGAAGTATATATAATTTAATTTTGGCAACAATTTGAACACATATGTCCATGTTCCTCTTAAAAAGCTCACTACTAATTATGCTGTTTAGTAGAATGTACATGTTAAGTTATCTTAATTAATAACTCTAATTAAAAATGCTTGTTTTTTTGTGGTAAGCACGAAATGTTACTTTTATTTTAACCGAGTATTCATATAGCAAAAAACCGAACTTTTAATTTTAAGCTTGATAACCCATTGATGTTAATGAGATTTCTGTTTTTATGAATGATGCTAGCTTTACTTATCAATATATTTTAGAGAGATAAGCTTGTTATGGTGAATTCCATGACATATAGAAATGAGTTGTAAAAATTTATATCAAATTCTAATTTTTTTGTTATTTGTTTGATTTTGTTTGCTTCTTTTGAAAATAATACTATATTTGTATGAGGTTCACTCATGTTGAAATAAGAGTAAATAATCACTCCTCCACAGTGATTATTTGCTCATGGACCACTGATCATTCTTCTTTAGCTTCCTTGGTATGACAGGGAGCATTTCAAAAATAAAATGGAGAAGATTCGTTGACATAACAATTTTGTTTTTGTTGATTTTGGTCCAATTTAAAAAAAGTTGATATTAGAATGACATCAGTATCCTAAATAAGAGCAAGTAATCACTGTGGAGGAGGGATTTTTGAGCATAGCTTCAGGCTTCAAAGCTACAAAGCAAGAATCTATGTTTAAAAATCCCTTCTTTACAGTGATTATTATTGCTCTTATTTTGAACACAGGACATTTTGAAATGGTTCCATATTATCCATTTTATCCATATCCAGTTAGATGGAATAATCACTTTGGAGGATTTTTTTTTTCTCTATTGCTTTAGGCTTTCTAGCCTGAAGCAATGTTCGAAAATTCTCCTCAACAGTGATTATTTGTCTTATTTCGAACATTGCATTGATAGTATTTACCTCTGAATTTGATATTCACTTTCTGTCTTAGCAAAAACTTGTTCAAAGTCTGCAGTAAAGGCGCTGGAGCAACATATTAAATGTTGTTCTAACGTCGTTATTGCTGACTTTGAACAAGTTTTTTGCCTACTGGGAATGATTTTTGAGCGGTTTTTAGGTAAAAAATTACTACTCCAAAGTGATTATTTTTACAGTGAGGGCAATGTTTTAACTCTAGTCTAACTATAACTATTTGATTATTCCTATCATGTGAAAGAAAGTTTGATTAGCTGGCTGTGTGCTTAATTCAACATTATCTGTTCGTGTTGCATTCTTTCTTACATAAGTTTATTTTCTCTTGATGGATTAAGATTTCGTTGTAATTGTTACCATTATGTACAACTTTTAGTTTGTAATAAGAAACGATTTTTTGTTATACTTTTGTTTCAATAGGAATTCTAACGTGTATTACAGTGCTTGCTGTGGTTTTATTGTTATTGTTGAACATGACAGCTGGAAGGCACATATTGATAAATTATACAAAATTGTATGGGTTGTTTTTAAAGAGATTTTTTGTCTATGGGAAGTAGCAATCCCAGCGTGCAAAAACTTGTTCAAAGTCAAGCAGTAAAGATGTGTGAACCAATTTTTGCCCACTGGGATGATGTAAGAAAAAATGGGCAACAAAATATTATGAATTTGTACACTATCTTTCGTTGACAAGTCTGATTTAGCATTTTTTGTATTTGGTCAAATTCTGACCATTAAGCATCTCAAAGATATAAACTTAAATATAATGAACTTTTTAATTTTTAAATTAGTAGTGTATCACAACACTTTTTGGATTTAAGAGTTGGGGCTATCACTAAGGAACCATCTCAAAATTTTGCTCCAAAACAAACTTTTTTTGTAGGGTTGACAAAATTGACAAAATTCGACGTCAACGAACATGCAATGGATGGGTTTCTTCCTTACAATTGCAAGATTGTTGACTCAGTACTTTCTACATTATATTGTATTTTTTGAGATGGTCCCTAAAATATGAGCCGCTTATGTTATCATTTTGTTTGGTTTTAAGGTTCCACCCTAACTACTTGACTAATGAATGTTTTTTGGGGGGAATCTAGCACTTGGTGAAATAGGCTGGTTGTTAATAACACACCATAAGATGCCTTGATGTTTAAAATTGTGACTGGGAACATATGAAAGGACAACCCAAATGATGTGCATCTGACTATTTCAGTATTAATTGTGTTTAGTTTGTAAGACAGACAAAAACTTGTTCAATTTTTTCTGGCATCGTTAATGCAGACTTTCAACAAGTTTTTGCCCATTGAGAAGCTTTTGAGAAAGTGATTTGTATTAGTTAGGAATTAATTATTTCTTTAAAAACATCTCTTTATGATGATCTATTTATTTTAACGAGATAAATAGTTAATCATAATTTTTCTTGTCAACATTATTATTAGAACTGTAAGTTCTAGTTTCAAGTCCCTGCATGCATCTCAAATGAACTCTGCGTGAAACATGCATGCGTAGGTTTTTTGGTAGGGTTGAATCAACTAAGATTGACAAAATTCAACAAAAATGAGTCTGTACAGAAATGTGTTAGGTCAACGAACTTGCAATGAATTGGTTTCTCTGAAGAAAATCTTTGAGAAAGTCCCTTAGCTTCAATTTAACATGATTTTCAGCACAAGTATGTGAACTATAATTCTTAAATCTTATAATAAATTGACAGATCAGTTTAACAAATTATTGTAAGAGTTTTAAGGTTGATTTCGTCGCATACACAGCTTCTATCGAGTGACTTTTCCCACATGCTTTTATGCATCCAATTTCTACTGAAAATGTTTTGTTTGTTTACTTGATTTTTCAGAATATTTTCAAACAAATTACTGGGACAGCATGTTGCATCTATATTTTGTTCCAATGTAGGATAAGTTAAGCAACACTATTTTATTTCAAGCCTCACATATGTGTAGGAGTGTTTTTTGAAAGCTGGAAACTGTACTTAATAACACTCCTTCACAAGTAATATCCCACGTTGTTTTGCGACTTGTTAGTTATTTTATAAAAACATTTGTTAGACATAATATTTCAGCTGCTAGTGTTAAGATAAGAATTTAGATGATTCAGAATGTGGATCTGAAATTGTTCTTGTGGTTAACCAGATAAATTTTGGCAAGAACAATATTTTTGTAAATAATAAAATGGTTTTGTGAAAATGTAACTCAGCACAAAACTGTTTGAAAGCTTGCAGAAGACGCTAGAACAACATTTCAAGCCTGAATATAACTGTTACACATCACCGGTTTTTTTAAGGTATAGTTTTCAGCTTCAAATCTGAAAACTATGACCACAAACACTGCTGTTGTCCAGCAGTTATATTCAGGCTTGTGTTCTGTTCTAGTATATTTGAAGGCAGTGCTCTAAATAAGAGCAAATAACCACTGGAGGAGTGATTTTTCAGCATTACTTCAGGTATTATAGCCTAAAACTGTGATCAAAATGCCTTTCCTCCACAGTGATTATTATTTTGGAACGTAATCTGATTTTTCGGACTTTTATTACACTCATTACAAAGGCATTAAAAGTTGTGCAATACTTAACAATGCTTCATGATATCCGAAATAAATGACTAGTGACTAGTTTGTTGCTTGTGTGCCAAATTAATGGTGATGTTGCCATATAGATTAATATTATGTTTTAAGTGAGACTATTCTTATGGAAAGATATTCTTAACATTGATGCCATATTTTATTAGAGATTTTGTTTACATTATTAATAGGGAGCAACTTAAGATAACGGTCGGACCTTACATGTGGAATAGTGTTTTTTGAGTACAGTTTTCAGCTTGGCAGCTCAAAATTGTACTCAAAAAACACTCATCCACAGGTGATGTCTGACTGTTATCTTAAGGCTTGAGTGAGGTTTAGCAAATGCATTTTTAGATTTCATCTAGGCCGCATAAAGTCTCGGTCCCAATGTTTATATATACTTCTAAATCTACGAATGCAAGTTTAGCTTTGAAGCAGCCATATTTGTTTAGTGATCGTAACTGAACTTTGGTGAATACATTGCAGTGTTCTTAGAATATAATCTTTCTCAGATTTTGACCTCTTGGTGAAAAAGAATTTAATAGATCTGAATTTTTAGATTAGTTTAAAACTATTTTCCAATACAAGAGATTATCATGAGTATATCCAGGCTCTACAACATATTATTCTAATCTAAAAATATGCTTGCTAAATGCTCGGTAATCTTGATTTAGATGCAATTTGCTTATTGATTTATAATCAGAATTGCATGATTTAAAATAGAAGTATTGATTATAAAGGTTGATTTCCATTAGGTGGAAAATTCCTTGCTTGACGTCACATGGTGTGTGATGTTAATTTCTACCAATGAAATGTCTTCTTTTGGCATTCGCAAGGAATTTTCTGCTTAATGGAAATCGACCTTAAGATCATAGACTTAAAGGCCACTTCAGAAAAAAATTCTGCGGAACAGAAAATTCGCACATGTAGAAAGAAATTATAGATATTCCATTAGTAGAAATTGATATTATATATATCGTGTGATTTCTACCAATGGGATGTCTATAATTTCTTTCTACGTGTGCGCATTTTCCATTAATTTCGTGGAACATTTTCTTGAAGTGAAAAACGACATTAAGACACACATATTAATACAATGAAAACGGACCATCTCAAAAGCTACTCTAATGATGATGAGTATTCTGATTCGTTAGCAAAATACCAGCTTGATGCAAAAAGTTACTTATCTGCATTTTATAGATCACTGTCAGATCTAGAAGGAGGTAATCAATGAGAAATTCCCTAGTGGACAAAAACTTGTTCAAAGTCAGTAGTAAAGACACTAGAACAACTTCGAAAACATTGTACTAGCATATTTAATGCATACTTTGAACAAGTTTTTGTCCACTGGGCTGAAGCCTATTTTAAGTACTGAAGACTGACAGGTAACACCGGTTAATGAGTTTTTATTTAGTATAGTTTCAGCTGTAAATATTTAAGCTACTCTCAAAAACACTCCTCCAGAGGTGATGTCTGATAGTTCTTTTCAGATTTGGAAGTGTTACTCAAGTAACACTTCTCCACTCCTCAAGCACATATAGTTTATCTATGTTAATATTCATATTCCTGTTTACACTATGCAACACAATCAGTACTATATCTGTATAGTGTAATCTGGGACTAGTAACTGTTTATAAGATCCATTTGTAAGCAGAATAAAGGGCGTGACAAGTAACCAAAAATACCTTATGTAAATACCGTAATATTAAATAGTAAAATATACCATATCACAATATAAGGATATAATTGGAATAATAAGTGTATGTGAGCAGTGTTCATAAGACTAAAATAATCACTGCAGAGGAGGGATCTCTGAGTATTGCATCAAGATTCCTAGCCTAAAGCTATGCTCAAAAATCACTCCTCCACAGTGATTATTTTCTCTTATTTAGAAAGTTGGCGGGTGCAATCAATATGTGTCAGCTATTGATTTTATTCATTGTAGCAGCTTGCACAATAACTCTCCCTCGCACATGCTATTTATGTTTATGTTTTTGAATTGTAGGTCAAACTGACGGAGCTTATGTTACACCTGAAAGAAAAAAGGTAACTTTCATTAACATTCTATTCACTTATAATTTGGATACAACCTGCGCATTGTAAGAAGAAATAACCAGTATGGAGGAGTATGCACAACTTCAGGTTAATCACTGCTACATATAATTTAGCGACCAAAAACTTGTTCAAAGTCTACAGTAAAGACACTAGAGCAATGTTGAAAAGGTTGTACCAGGGTCTTTACTGCAGACTTTGAACAAGTTTTTGCCCACTGGGAATCTCATATGGTTTCTTTTTTGTATGCATTCCAAATTTCTAAGTATGTATTTTGTAATTCTATAGATAGTATTCTTTGTCGGAGTTAGGCTAAACTAACCAAAATACTTTTGAAAAGTTTTAATTTGATTACTTTATTTTTAGTCTGCAAAGTCTTCAAGTTCTGTTAGAAGAAGCACTAGTTTCAGTGCCGGTGATAAAAAGAAGAACCATATGCCACTAGATCGAGGACTCAGTGCAGGTCAGTTTATTTTTCGAATGCTCATAATTCATTATTTTGAATAAGGTACCAATTTTTTTCTATACTTTTTTGCTGCCTCCTTTTTTTTGCCCAGGCTCAGTGTAGCCAGTATAATACTCCCCGCAAAACTATGTATATTTTTTCTGTTTTTTTTTACCAGGTCAGAAAGCAAAATCGCATTGCTGAAAAAAAATAATCAAAGATGGCTGACAAACGCTCTGTTTTGCATTTTTAGAAAAGTTTCACCTAACAAAAGGGTGAACCAAAACTACGGCAAACGAAGGAAAAATCAAAGTAAATTCCGTTATCCTCGATATATACCAATAATATTTTCCAAAAGCAACTCCAGAACCTACTTCGCCAGCTTTCCAGCAATTTGCATTTCTTTGCCCTTGCCGGCAACCACTGCAGGAAGTTACTACACAGGAAATGATCTTAAAAATTAAAAAGAGGTGAAACGTCCGTAGTTCTAAACATTGGCTACTGTAGATGACGTGGGCACATAGTGATAGTTGTAAAAGATTGAGTTTATTACCTTCTCTCTGAAATTAAGGAAGAACAATATTGAGGATACAATGAGTATTATTAGTGGTACACACAGGGCAGTGTTTGAGATAAGAACAAATAATCACTATGGGGAAGAGATTTTTGAGCATTGCTTCAGGATTTTTAGCCTGTAGCAATGCTTAAAAATCACTCCTCCACAGTAATTATTTATATTAAACACTTAAACACACTGTAGGGTTTAAAATACAAATATACTTCCAGGAAATAATAGAATTGTTTCACAGATACACTTTTTTCCTTTTTAAAGATTGAATTCATAACTCAATGTTAAGATTAAGTTCTTGCCTCCTTAATATAATAGTGGCATGAACATCCTGAAAATAACACTGACCAGGTCTGTATAAAGTCACTAGGCACTTATTGTCATTTGAATCTAAATCAGAGGTCTGCATAAAGTCACTAGGTACTTCTTGTCGTTTGAATCTAAATCAGAAATTCCTCCAGATCTACTAGTTTGAGTTAAGAATTTACTTCAGGTCTAAGGTCTCAAGGTGATCCTTTCGGTCGTATTTTAATAGTTGAAATAATAGTAAATAATCACAGTGATTTTTAAGAATCGCTTCAGGCTACAAAGCGAGAAACTATGCTCAAATAACCCTCCCCCACAGTGATTATTTACTCTTATTTCAAATATTGAAATACAGACTTACTCTGAGCATTGGTATTTGAAAGCAAATTACATTATGTAGCAGTTATTTCTGATAATAGGAATGTCAATGATGGAGATTAAAGAAAATTAATTTTATATGCAACTTTTTTTTAGGTGGTTCAGGGGCTGTTGATGAGACAGATTTTATGACAGCATGGGAAGAAGTACAAGATGCCAAGGTGAGATTACAAGCTTGGAAAATTCTGATTGATATCACCTGTGGAGGAGTGCTCTTTGAGTATTATGCTCAAAACACTCCTCCATAGGTGATGCCTATCATTTACCAGGCTGGCATTATACCTCTACTTTAATCGTTAAATACAAACTAAACTAAAAAACACTCCTCCACATGTGATGTCCAACAGTTATTTCAAGGCTTGTAAGGTGGTGGATAATCAGTGATTGAAATAATATTAAATAATCACTGTGGAGGAGGGATTTTTGAGCAAAACTTCAGGCTTTGTAGCATGAAGATTTGCTCAAAATTCACACCTCCACAGTGATTTTTTATAACGACTTGTTTCTAACTTTGAACTGATATATTTGTTTTTTAGTTATTCTCTTCACGAGATCTCCCTCATGAAATAGACAGGTTCAATGAAATTCTATCCGATCCAAATCGTGATTGGGAAAAGAGAGTGGAAGCTGTAAGGATGCTGCTGTTTTTAAATCTTCTTATTTGAAAATACCCATGCGACTCCTCATATAACCCCAACTTGATTTTTAACTTTCATAATGTCTTTGCAGTGGTTTTCAATCTTACAAATAGCTATTATTTTACAGAACGAATTTTAGCAGTCTTTCCCCAGTGGATAAAAACTTGTTCAAAGTCTGCAGTAAAGATGCTAGAACAGCGTTTTTAACATTATTCTTGTGTCTTACTACGGACTTTAAACATGACTTTCGTTCAAATGTTATCTTATAAATCACTCGAATATCTTTATTACTCCACGGTGAAGAGCCACATATTTTTGTCTGGTTTATACTTCTTTTTAAAAATAGTAAACATTATTTATTTTTGAAACAAAATAAACGTGTATTAAGGCTGTCCATAGTTAATTGCTTGTTTCGCGTAACCCAACTATGGGGAAAAAATGGTGAGTCGGTTGGTCGATCGGTCGGTACATATTTTTTTAGGTTAAAGTCTAGAGAAAAAAAGTGCTTAGAACTTTTGATCTGTTTTAAAGAAAGTTGCTATGAAGCTGTTGGGATTTATTAAACGTCAAAGCAATATTTACTGTACGATCTACGTACGTCAATTTATTAAGACTAGTACGCCTATGTGCTACTGCGCAAATCTTTTTTTTGCACCCCGATATACATTATTTATTCATTATATATTCTGTTATAGTTGTGCCAATTAAGATCAGTTATAAAGGTTTCGTATCAAGTCGACAATTTCACAAAGATGATGAAAGAAATGGAAGGTGCATTGAGAGTATCAGTAAGTCAATTTCC
>JAULBZ010002716.1:0-18091 GCA_032360805.1 Neoturris breviconis | reverse complement strand
TATCCGAATATGTGCTAGTCTGGTAACATGGGCTGTTTGTGGCTATGGGATAGAAGAAATTAATAAAAATGTGTAGTTAGTAAAATGGGTGTTACACAAAGTTGAATTTGATGCAGAAAAGGCTAATCAGCTGTTTAATCTTCTGGGGGAAGACGATGTTGACGACATTAACATTGATTTATAAGATTTAGTATGTTATGCATGAAAATTAAAACATCAAAACTTGAAGTTAATGTTCCCTTCTAATTAATGCCTGCTGTAAAACTTGAAAATCTTAACTTACACCCAGGGGTATTCTATTATTAGATCATCTACGGTATGTTGTTGAATACACACTTTATTTTCTACTTTCTAATTTTAGAAGATATTGTTAAAGAAATATATGACTTGAAAGATCTGTTAGATTCGAAAGAGATAAACCTGAAGGTATGTAAAATGCATCAATCCAAATATTGTGCTTGAAATAAGAATAAATAATCACTGCGCAGGAGTATTTTTGAACATAGTTTCAGTCTAACTGTTAAATTGGGAATACGGCCCTAATCAGAAATTTTAGTTATTTAAAGCTTTTGTTGATATGATTATTCTGGCATAAAACTGTTATAACATGCAGATTTTAACTGTTGATACTGATCCAATGATAAATTGTGACTATCCATATGTGATAACAAAAGTTATAGGTATACCGTAAAATGTGACAGATAATTAAGGTACGGTCTTTTCCGATTTCAAATACGAAATGGCCTTATTCGTGGGTAGGCTTATCTGTGGGTGAAAAAAAAAATAGTTGATTCTGCATAAAACTCGTAAAAACTGTTACTGTAGTGGCTTTTGTTAGAACGCAGGGTACCCAATTTGGCACCCAAGTTTTGCTACCTATTTGGGTAGCATGTAAATAACTCAGACCAGATGAAAAACTCAAAATGGTGGCTGGATATGAAGAAGGAAATGACACTGAAGTGGCAGTTGATAATCATTTTAATAATTAGAATGTGATTATAAGGATAATGGCGGATAAAATTTAATTAAAAAATACTTTATTTAATATATACCATGCAGAGAGCAGCTATGCCAGATTTTGTAATTACTTAAAATGGTGCCTTAATATGAAAGATGAAAAGTCACTGAAGTGGAAGTCCGTAATCATTTTAATATTGATACTGTGATTACAAGGATAATGGTGGATACAATTTAATTAAAAGTATTTTAAAATCAGTTATGATGCAGAAAGCGACTTGAACCAATATAGTAAACCAATTAGGTTTGCTCATCTTTTTCTTTGTGGCTTGCAAACTCAGTCTTTGGAATACAACTTGCTTATTTAAAGTTTATCTACTGGTCTGTCAAATAAACCCACAGAAGTGACAAAAACATGGCAGAACCAAATGTAAACAAACTTTTTCAAAAAAATTTAGGTCAGAAGAAATGTTTGTTTTTTGGGAATTAAATTTTCAAAATTAGCACAATATACCACCCAATTAAGCTAACAAGATTACCTTTTGTGTCATATATCATTATTGTCATACTAAATGTGATATAACTCTTCTTTTCTACTATCCAAATAAGTACTCCAATTTGGCACTCAATTTGGGTACCCTGCGTTTTAACAAGAGCCATTGACACTCCTCATTCAGAATATAGACCTTGAGTTGTAAGCACTGACTTCTCTCTGTCTCTCCCATCCCAAGATCACACCTGTCATTGCAGGATACACATTCATCATAAAAAAAAAAGAATAAATTAAAACCAAATAACTTTTCACGTTTTTATTGTGTCACTCTGATTTTCTATTTTCATTCAATTTTCTCCCAGTTTTCTTTATTTAATCTAAAATAATTTTATGCCATAGAAACCATGATTTGGACTCTTGAAACTTTTGGCATGATCACATGACCCGGCATATTCTTCAATAAGTGTATATAATGATTGACTGGGTGTGCATAAAAGTAAAAAGTCAATATTTGGGATACCAAAGGAAATGTTTAAATTTACATTTTCCACCCTAAGGACAAACTTCCTTGTAATGAACAACGGAATGAATGAACATGGATGACATCAGTATTTCACGATGACTAATTTAATTCATATCGCACATAGATTAAAAGACTAATAAGGGATAAAAGAAGGACCGCACTGAAAAACAATTAGCCATCGCATAGCCATAGCTACTTATTCACTCTATAGTCTTATTTAATGGCGCAATAATAATATATATTTATTGCTACTTAAATTTGGTATAGCTAACTTCTGCGAATACAATCGGAATCAAATTATGATAAGATTACGATAAGTTGTTCTTTACTTGACGATTTTATAATTAACAAAACAAATGTTCTAAAAAGTGATTCGCATATGCGCAGCTTGATCATAACAAGCTGCGTTCAAAACGGAAGACCAAATTGCGCTTCCAAAAGGAGCATATGTTTTTATTATTCTTTTTAGCACTAAAAATGAAAAAAGGTAGGCATAAGAGAATCTTTTTATAACTTTTCTATAAGATATATACTTCGAAACCGTAAAAACTCGAATGAGGTCACAACAGCTATATTCCACCACCATTTAACAATTTTTTTTCAAGCTTTAAAAACATAAAAAAACATGCGTGGGTAATTCCAACAACTTATTAATGATTAAGAACGTCATTAACCCTATTCAGTACGGGGGGATTCATTTCAATTATAGGATAAAATAAAGTTTTAAAAATCTTCTTGAACCTTCCATAAAACATCTATATCCCATTTAAAAATACAATTTAACATCTTTCCGCTCTCGACAAAGGTGCAAATCGACAAGAGATAGAAGAAACGCCGCTCCATGTCTTTCGTCGACGCCATTATTTCACTGTCACGTGATACATGTCGTCAGCACTATTCTCCTTTGAACCCAGTCATAAGAAATATAATGCATTGGGTGTAAACCGAGAGCAGAAAGCGAAACTCGAAATGATAGGCTGACCTTACCCTGGTAGAAATTGACATCAATTCTATAAATGGAATGAGCCAAAAACTTGTTCAAAAGTTCCCAGTAAAGACGCTAAAAGCACTTTGAAGACGTTATTCTAGTTTCTTTAATGTGAACTGTGAAAATGTTTTTGTCCACTGGATATATACTTTCAACCTAAAAATTTACATGTGTAACAATGCGTTTTTATTCCAGATAGCCAAGCAGTTTTCCAAAAACTTGGTAAAAATTTCCAGAATCAAGTTTCAAAATAAATTTTCCGGACACTTGAACTTAAAAAAGACAAAAACCTAATTACATATTCGTTACATATTCATTTGACTTATGCATATATAGACTAATTTAGACTGATATTGCTCATTTCTTGGGGCAATTGTAACCATAGTTTCTTGGGGCATTTGCAATCCATTGCAAGCTCGTTGGTCAAATTTAGTCTCTTTAAACCTTATTTTATACCCCTATGGCTATGGTTCTTCGAAAACAACTTAAAACTTTGTAGGTCTTATTATTAACCTAGTATACGTTATTGGGTCAAATTTCAAATCAATTGGCCAATTTGTTCATCAAATATTAGCCATTATCTGACGCCACCTCTCAAAGTCCTAGTATTTTTCACCTAAACTTCTGAAATTCTAAAAATATAATATCTTCTGTTTACAAAAAGGAATAACCTTGAAATTTTGAACACTGGTTTAAATTCACAAGTAGAAACCAAGCAGCAAATATTTTGAAGTAGCATGCCCTTTTTCTCTGATTTCCCCGATTTTCCCCTGATTTTTCCCATGCTAATCCTTGAAACTATGTCAGAGAGCTATATGTTTTACTTCCCAGAATCAATTAATAGAAAGTAAAAATCAATTCCCAGCCATTTTTAATTTTCGTTTGAAGACAATACACATTTATCCAGAAAAATCGACAAAGTTGAAAATCTTGATGACGTCATAGTAAAACTGCGGACGGCAGCAAAGAAAGTAATATTATTTTAAAAACGTCTTGCGCTGGGCTATAATCGTACAACGTTTCATTGCTCTAACATTATTAGTTCAGGCGTTAGATAGGGGAGGGACTTATATGACAATATAAGTAACGAATTTCACGAGTTCAAAAAAAAACAATGTGATACACTGTGCTATTACGTCTTGATAATATCAAGATCTGACTTCGACAATGCTATTACGTAGTTTCACAATTGAAAATGCGATATTATTATAACTTCAGAATATCAACTGATCTTTTGTTTATTTAGCTCGAGCGTACTCAATCATCATCGACCAGTTCTTTCCGCATTACGCTATAACCTTAAAATTTAGTTCTTATTCTATTGATCATGTCTTGAAACCACCACCTATTTAAAAAAATATATTTTTATGTATAATTGTTTATGAAATATGTTGGTGTGGCCATAAAATTTAATACAGAAAATTAAGACGAGAAGTGTCGTTTTAGATGTCATTTTTAACGGCGGATATTTCGTCTAGCCACTGCTAGACATTATCAACGTATAATTTTTTTACAATAAAGTTCGAACTTTGTACATAATGTATAATTTTACACATGGGACATAACAGACATATAACACCATGGAAACAATATATAATACAGAACGCAGAACGGTAAAGGGCAAAGTCCATTTTGTATAATGGAGTTGTTCTCTACCGAACTTGTAAACAGATTAAAAGGACAAATAACACACAAAAAATATGCAGTGACACAATAAACAGTACGACGAACCTAAGTGTGTCAATATCATGTATTGATCACACTTAGTAAGGCTAATATAAGAATAGTCTACCTACCTGGTTTGGTGGTAAAAGGATATGTGATACCTAAAAGGAAGGGATGGTCAAAATGACTCTCAAGTCAAAAACCGTATTTAAAAACCAAAATGTTAACTGAAAGATCATAATAATAAATTATAATAATAAATAGCGATAGAAAGCAACAATCTAATGACAAACGTTGCAGTTTATAGGGATAAAATATATAAACTTTGCCAGGTGATCACTTTTCACGGTAATGTCTCAATCAATAATCACACGTGTGTGGAATTACCAACTCCACGTATCTACATTACGTAGCTAAGTTATTTATTTGTTACTCAGATTCTCCAAATCTTGATAAATTAAAGACGCTTGTCAGCATTATGGTCCTGTAATATTACCAGCATTGGAAGTAATATTTTTTACGTCTTAATGTTGCATTTCTAACAGTTGATTTCCATTAGGAGAAAATTCTTCGCAAAAACCAAAAGAAGACATTCCAATGGTAGAAATTAAAGGCCCTATTAAACGATGCTAACATGTGGAATCCAACGTCATCTAAAATTTGGAATGTTGGATTTAACTTGTTGGCACCGTTTAATCACTCACACCCAACATGTTGCATATAAAATATTCTATTTTTTTCGACTGAGGTTTTAAATGTCATTTTATTGTATCGAATGCGTTTGCAAATGCAGATTTCCAATTAAGAGTCTCGGAATAAATAATGTAAGGCGAGAGTAATATATCCCTAGATGAGTCATTGAGCAAGGAATGGAACATGACTGATATCAGACTCAATATACTTTAGAATGTTTGGAAAGCTAACGTTGCTCATTCAAAACATATCCTTAAAACCTTACATGTGTCTTCGCATCGCAGTTCCTTAATGATGTTGTTAAATTATCCTTTCGTTGTTCTTCTCCCCTCCTCCTGATCCATCGTCATCATCTTTCGTTTTTCATCTTCGAGAACGTCTAACGTTAAAATAGCTGCAAAGCATTTCGATGCTACTGCATTTTAACAAGGAATTGGATTCGCTTTGAAGAATACAAAATATTTCGTGTTTAATTAACAATGTTGGGGGACCAAACTGGGCCAACATTTAAAAAGAGAAAAAATGTTGGCACATGTTGGCTCAAAAATTTTATTCAAATCAAATTTTAAGCAACAAGTCCCAACAAGTGCCAACATGACCCAACAGACCGACCATTTTGGTATATAGTTTGCGAAAAAATTCACCTAAAAAATACTGCACTACCTCTTAATGGAAATCAGCCTTAAGATACAATTTGTTTAGGAACCATTTCTTACGAATTTATAGCATACAATATTATTCTAATTTATTTTGATAGCTATTAAGCCGTAGGTAGGGTTGCGGGAGAATAGTAGTTCGTCTATCCATATTGATTAGGCTTTGATTGTTGGTTAAAGGTTTTGCTTAATTGATTAAAGTTCAGAAACAGCTTGTACAAATACTTAAACGCCATTTGTAGCTATTTCAGCATGTTTTGCTCGGCTTTATTTTCCAAAAACATGTTGAGGTAGTTCTTGAATGTTTATATGAAGGAAACATAAGATTTATCTGCTGTAAAAGTTGATTTCAACTAAGCAAAAAAAATTCGCTTTGAAGGTCAAGAAGACATGTCATTGGTGGAAATTGACGTTGCAATCATGTGACGTCAATTTTTTACTGTGTTAACTAAATAAACATGAGGAAGGTCTGATACTGACTTTCTTTTGGCTTTTGCAGTTTTTCGCCTAATGAAAACCAACCCTCTATGTTATATCTTTTAACCCTATTCCTCTTCTCTTTCACAGGATCCACCTCCTATACGTTTCAAAATAGCTTCCTTATACGGCTAGAAATTTTAGGATTTTTCCTAATTCCTAATCTCTCAATTAAAATAAGAGACTTGTTATGAATTTTTACAAGCAATATGCACCACAAATAAAGCATAAATGCAGAAAATGACCACGAGAAGTCCCTAGAGGTTTATTTCAGTGATTCATCCAGGAGACTTAAGACTTTACGCCTTAGGATCCTAGGTCTTTTTCCAAACTCGACAGATTTTATTGTTTCTATCCGCCTAATACCCAGGCTCTTGGAACAAATTCGTATTGTTGTGTTGTTTGACTTTCTAATCAGATTTTGAGGCTCTGCCGAATTTTTGCACAAATTTCACTCAAATTTCTAACCGCATAGTATAGGAGGTAGATCCTGTGAAAGAGAGAACGAATACCAGACAATCTTTGCCAATATAAGTACAGATTAAAAAAAAACAATCCATACTCCAGAACGGATCTGTCTACCTGTGTCTTGTTACCAAAATGTTGTGGCATTTTCACGAAATTGAAATTTATAATTAACATATTACTTGATCCTTCAAACACTATCTTTTATTGAACTTTATTAGCAACAACATAAGAGAAGAGTTTTTTATATCATGCGTTATATAGTATTATAGTATTGGTAGTACAGTTCGAACAATACGGATGGCCGTGTCAGGTTATAAGGTTAATAAAGTTATTGGATAAATCCATTCATTTTTTAAAAAAAAATGAGAGATAAACGCTCAATTATTTCAGTCATTAAAAGTCATAAAATAATATAGTGATGTTAGCCGGAAATAAGATTAATACGGACAATGCATTTCTACATATCCAAATGACTCCGACAACCATTGTATGATAACCTTTCTTATTATTTTAAATGTAGAAAGTATTCTTATCAAAAGTAAAAAAAAAAAATAATAAAATGCTAACTATTTGGAGGTACAGAAGCCATAGCAACCTAAAAACATGTAAGAAAAAAGTCGTAAGGCTTGAAACTTTGTTTGTCAAGGTTATATGCGTGTTTTGTAATTGCAGTTTGTTCCTAAGTAACGGTTCCCGTGGTGACTAGATAATACTGTTTTGCTATCACCATAATAATTTTGTAGCATTTGCTAATAAAAAGAATTCTTATTCCACATATGTTTGAATTTGATTAAAATGGAGCTCTTAGGGTTGATGTGTGACGTCGAATTCTACCAATGGAATGTCTACTTTTGGCTTTCGCGCGGAATGTTTTGCCTAATGTAAATCCAGCTTTACAACTTCACTGATCATTGTTGTAAAGCACTGGGACAAGCATTTTCTAATTTTTTGTAGGTTCATACGTAAAAAAAACTTTCACGTCCTTAGTTTTGAATTATTTTGTAGCATTTTCTTTGAAGCTTCAATTCTAATGCGTACACGAAATCTAGTCCAAAGTCTCTGCCTGATACATTTATTTGTGGAACCGTTTTTTTGAATTAAATTTCGTTTAATAAATCTAATAGCCTAAAGGCGGATTTCCAGAAGGTCAATTCGTTCGCACGAATTCTAAATCAAACCATTACATTGGTTGAAAGTGACGTCACCTGTTGCTTTCAACCAATGTAATTGCTTCATTTAGAACTCGCGCGAACGAGTTTGCCTAGTGGAAATCCGCCTTAAGAATATGTGGTTTTATACAATTTATATTGAGAAACAGTAAGTATTTTCGAAGTATAAAAAAAGGTGAATTATTGTCTTTTTTAGTGTGTGTCCACTTTGTTAGTTATTATTTTTAGTCTTACTTAGACACACCATGGTCAAGCAATGTTGGAACATGTTGTTTAGATTTTGCTTGGCCACACTGTACCCAGTGGGTATATTCTTATAATATTATTTTCCTTATTTAGACATTGCTATCTTTGGTGCCATCTCAATATAGATCGTTATCATCAAATCCATACAAGCCATTATCACCAGATTCAATATCACATCAGTGCCCAAACAACTTTTTAAAGCAAGCAGATTATGATTTAAATGAAGCTTCTTCATCTGGGATAACGATAACAGAATATCTTATAAATAACTATGTAAGTTGTTGAATCACCCCAGTGGGCAACAACTTGTTCTAAGTCAGCGAATCGACATTGTTCTAGTGTCTTTACTGCGAACTTTGAACAAGTTTTTTACGCACTGGGTGGGACAGTGTTAAATTCATGTAGTTTAGTAGTCCTTGTAGGCTGCATATTGACACTAATCATGATTTTCTGTGCCTGTATATACCCTAGGAAGACTTGTAGTTTGCGGTATGATTTACAACATAAAATGGTACACGATTTTTATATAAGCAGGGCTGGCATTTGGAACCAATGTTGCTTTGCTTTGAAACCAATTTGTAGCCTATTGTACGATACACAAAATGGTACACATGTTTTATATAGGCAAGGGTAGCACTCAGAACCAATGTTTGTTTATCATTGAAGTAAAGTTTGTAGCCTGTTGTATAATTGAAACATAAAACGGTATACATTTTTTATATAAGTAGGGTGGGAACTTGGAAGTAATGTTGTTTTTCTTTGAAGCATATTTTATAGTTTCTGGTACGATTGACAACCAAAAGATTGTACACATTTTGTTTTGTATAAGCAGCAAAGTTTGTGGTCTAAAGTACGATTTACAACAACAAATTGTACACATAAGCAAGGTTGGGACTTTGAATCTACATTGTTTTTCTTTGAAATAAAGCTTGTAGTCTTTAGTATAATTAACAACAGAAAATAGTGCACATTTTCTATTTAAGTATGTTATGTTTCTTTGAAGCTAGGTTTGTGTAGTCTATAGTACGATTTTTAAAATAAATGGTACACACATCTTATATAAGCAGGGATCCAATGTCGTTTTTCTTTAAAGCAAAATTTCTAGTCTGTAGCCAAAATAAGTCAAGTAAAGTACGATTTAAAATACAAAATTGTATACGAGTTTTTATATAAACAGGGTTGCAAATTGGAACCAATGTTGTTTTCCTTTTAAACAAAGTTTATAGTCTATAGAATTTACAACGCAACATGGTATTATACACATTTTGTTTATATAAGCAGGATTGGGACTTAGAACTTGGTTGTGTTTCTTTGAAGCAAAGTTTGGATTCAAAACTACGATTTGCAACACAAATTGGTGCACATTTTTTTTATATAAATAGGGTTGGTACTTGGAACCAATATTGTTTTTCTCTGAAGCTAAATTTCTAGCCTGTATCCAAAATAAGTCAATTCAAGTACGATTTGTAACACAATAATACATACTACGATATGGGTTGGGACTTGGAACCAATGTTGCATGGAATATCTTTTAACACCTGTTAAGAACCTGATTTATGATTCGGTGGGAAGGTTAAAAGTTTACTAAGAGACATGATTGAATACCGGTTGTTTTATAAGAAAGTAAATTTTTCATGAATTTCTCATTTTCTTCTCTATTTTACAATTCAAACTTTGTTTGAGGTTTCTTATTTTATACAAAGTATATATCCCATATTTACAAGTATTTCTAGCTGGCATTGTAACCTCAGGATATGTTAGAAATACACGAATTCCCAGTGGACAAAAACTTGTTCAAAGTCTGCAGTAAAGGAAACGTTGTTCTAACGTCTTTACTACGGAATTTGAACAAGGTTTTCCCACTAGGTTATGGACTTACTACAAGCTAATAGCTCGCACTTCTGAAACGTTGGATATTTTGAATTAGACAAAGTAAAAAGTAAATAACTAAGCAATTTTTAAGTATAAACAAATTTCATTGCCACAAGTAGGTTGGTTTACCATTTTCATCAGAGTGACTGTATGTTTAAAAGGGTTTCTTGTACTCTAAGCAAATACAAGCACAAAAATTAAAATCTATCGTTTTGTTCGTTTTTATTGTCAATTCATATTTGCTTGTTGTCACATTTTGGAACCATTCTGCAAATATTTTTAAGGCGTTTTTTTTTTCATTTTTATGAAGATAATGCTTACAAACCTTAGGACTTTCATTGGCAGTTGTTTCAGGAGATGCTAAATAGTTTGAATAATGATAATAATAATAATAATAAAGCGACATCGGAATTTTGATTTTGTTCTGTAACCTCGCTTTGAAAATCCTGATTGTTCTATTTCATCGAAGCAAACAAAAACAATTACAAGGGCCGTTGTGGGGCCTTTTTACGATACAAATATTATTTAATTAAAACGATATTTCTTCAGCAACATTTTTGTGTATGTGTGTGTTTCTTTAGAAATCAAGAAGATAGTTATATTTCATGAAGATAAATTGATTAACAGCATATGCGTTGGTTACATTGAACTTTTTATAAAATGTTGTTTTGATACTTCTCAATACTGGAGGATAGCATACTCCGTCAAATAACAGTTTCATTTACTAAATCTTACAAAAAAAGCCAAGAAACTGTTCTTAGAAGTAAATAATGCTAAGGAATAGACTTATTGGAATGAATTCAAATCAGAATCTTCGGATACATCTAACTGCCAGTTAAAAGAAAATACTTGCTAAGAGATGTTCAACACCAAATAAAATAACAAAACATTTTCATTTCAATCGATTTTACTTTGTACTGGCTATAAATGTGGAAGTATTCCTAAGAACTCAAAAGAAATCAAATAAGGTGAATATCTAGTCGATTTTCCGTGATATTCGTGTCAGATCTGTAGCAGGAAGAAAATCTGTTCTAGAATCGATCTCTATGGAATAAATAATCTGAGTGTACCTGCAATGATGGTCCTAATGGTATGGTAAATTGATCATGTTTGGACTGAAAAGGTAGCAGTAAGAGTTAACTCTTAATTTCTGAGGTCTTTGTTTTTAAACTTGTACGACTTATTGTGGAGTGAAGGTTATAAAATCGACTGCAAGATAAAATTATTCATATAATACAGTATTTCGAATTTTCTCTCTTGTTTCAAGGGGATATATCAGATATTTCGGAAAGTACTTTTCTGCTTTAACTTCGAGCTGGATTCATTTTTGTCATTTATTTACAATGAGCAAGTGGAAAGATATATGTTCTTCCAAGGCTTTACAGTATTTTATTTATTAACAGAATAGGTAAACCTATTTCTCAAAGTATTAAATATATACCCTTGCGTGATATTAACTACCATTCCTTAATATATACTTCAAATTACTTCAGTGATACAGTACTCCCATCCTGTCACCCGCACACGAATCCAAACTGTAGTAAAAGATGGAGGACTAAATTATTTTGTAACATAAACACAGAGTAATTGTTGTTATATTATTATTCAACTTTCAACTTGTTTTTATTGATTTATATTCTATTGGTTAGCAATATATTACAAACAAAAAATATTTTAAAATTTTGGACATAAATTTTAGAATACGAGTCCATGAACTTTAATAGGCCGCTGCATTAATTCTAAAATGTCTACCATTTTGAATTATAACGGTTGATTATTTGTAATTTTATTTGAAATTGACAGAGTGTTTATTACAATCTTTATCATATTTTTGTATTTTATCTTCGCTTTCAGAATCCTTTGAAGATAATCTAAGAAGGTTTGTTTGAATGATGTTATTACTGAAATAATGTTTATTATGGATGAATGGACTATGGGCGAAAAGGTTTTGTTAGCAAGGTCATGGAAAAGTGCATTGTAGCTCAGACAATATTTCTGTAAGATAAATTAGCAGCATATTTAGGGTTTTTAGAGACAGTCCTATTGATAATTTGAATAAGGAAACAAAAAGTTATATCATATGTATTCGATGGAAGTGATGTTTCTATGACATTGTACTGTTTGTGCACTGTTTGCTCTGAAATAAGTGAGAATGATTGTAACTACTTCCATATTTCTTATATTTTTTATAAAGCCAACTTTTAGCTGAATGTTTACTAATAATGGACTGGAATAAAACGACAGATCAAACAAAAAGTTAGGGTTTTTAGCTCCAGCATCAAACATGTGCAAAACGTGAGAAATGGCACATGCTCGTTCTTAACACAAAAGAAACTACATAGAAGTCATAGAAGTGTTGTTTATAAAAGAACCAGATAAAGCAAAGCTACTTTAAAAAGTGTGAAAGTAAAATATTTTTGAGAAACATGAACGTTTGCACAACCAATAACTAGATTGTATATAGTCTTACAAACTCCAAACACAGCGAAGTTTTGTTTTCCATGAATTAGGTTTCCAACACAGCGTTGTATTATCTGCTTACTTGCACATTTGTGTAGCTGAGGGCAATGAAACCGTGCGCCCTTTTGGGAACCACAATGTGTAATCTTGAAGATTCAGAATTTCTTGGAGGACATTGGGGCTGCATGGTGGTTTGAGTACGCTGATTTAGTGGCTGCTTTTCTTACTAAGAATAACCGATTCGAAAATATAAAATACATATTTTGTTTATTTATTTTTCTATTATTCCGCTCGTTCAGCTCAAGTTAAAAAGTTGGTATATTTATTTCTGTAATGACATTTACGATGTCTTGCTCCATTTTTAAATCAACATAAACAAGATTTTCATTCATTCTGTCTTTGTTATCAACCTAATTAAATTGAAATATCGAGACAAACAAATAATAATCGAGAGTTGGATAATAAAATGGAATACGTATACACGTAATTGAGTTTTATTCATTTAGTCGTGCGTAATAGTTACTTGAGCGGAAAATGTTCTACGTCATAAGAGTAATATAAAGTATAAAATATTATCTCAATACAAGTAGCTATGAAATATCAAGTCTACAAGTTATTGTTGATGTTGTTTAACGTAAGTTAAATTTTCAAACAACCATTTAGATGGGTATTTATTAGCCTACATTTATAGCCATTTGCTCAGCCGCTTGGTCGATTTTTCCCTATGATTTCTATGACATCAGAACAACTGTTATCAGATTCTGGAAAGCGATTCTCACTTGTGCAGCTCGGTCATAACAAGCCGCGTTTAAAACGGAAGACAAAATAGCGCTTCCAAAAGTTTTTTTATTATTCTTTTTGGCACCAAAAACCGACAAACATACAGCATAAGAGCATCTTTCTATACATTCTTTATAGGATATACACCTAGACAAGATATAATTAATCCGAATACAAGCTCAGATAAGACCACAACGAGCTATAAAAACATATAAAAAAAACATCTCTAGACAACACCACCAACTTATGAAAGATTAAGAACGTAATTAAAAGTTTATTTAATGCTGAACCGCTGAATATAAAACACGGAAAAGGCACAAAACATGACCTTCTGTTATTTTTGATCAATGAGCTTAATATTTTATGTCAATCTACTTATATTATGTTACATCACTTTATATGACCTATACTCAAACTGATAAACTTCCAATTAAATTATAGAAACATCTTGGATTTATTTTACTGTCACGTGAGACATGTTGTCATCACTATTCTCCTTTTGAGAACTCGGTCATATAACAAATATAACGCATTGTGTGTAGACCAAGAGCAGAAAGCGAAAGGTCGAAATGGTGGGCTAGGTATTTATAAAACACATACATTCCTAACATTTTTTCCTTGTTTACTTTTGCTGTATTTTACGTCCTGTTGTCTTTGTTCGATGAGCTTAATTTTTTATGTTAATCTACTTATGTTATGTTGCATCACTTTATATGACCTATACTCAAACTGATAAACTTCCAATCAAATTATACAATTAACGGGATAATAATAATAGGTGAAACGCCACTCAACTGCTACTTATGAATGCCACAACTTTCCTCTTTCAAATCTATCTTTTAGTAAGAGATAGATTTGAAGGAAACAAACACATATAAAAATAAAACTTTGGGAATGTTTTACATTTCATGTTTTCATAGTTCATTGCATATCTGTAATTTCATGGAATTGATATATTCCTTCAGTGAGAGTTACGCTTTTTAACACCTTCTCACCGTATGAATGTATTTTTGTTAGCCTCCTTCAACTACTGAGCTAGAATATTATGGTGACGCAGCTACTATGGTACCATTGAGAAACACGACATATTCCAATAATTCAGACATTGATGCAAAAGAAGAAGAACAAGACTATCCGCCATATGCAGTAAGTAAATGTTGTTATCATAAAGGGCCTTAGTATAAGAAAATACTTATAATTCTCAGTGATTCGATGACGATCGATTATATCGTGCCAATCGGCACGTTATAATATAATAACTTATTTTCTATCAAGCCATAGTTTGTTTACGTTTTAGAGGAAGCTTCTTGAATCTTTATCTGTGAATTACTAGTCAATTACTAAATGTAGGCAAAAACAATTGCCCACAGTTTAGCCAATCATTAGTTGCATAAATCAAATTTAACTCTATTAATATTGGACATTTTTGGGTCTCCTAAGTATTGGAGGGTTCAAAGGAACCTACATGTCTTTATAAACTAATGAATCGATAAAAAAACATCTGCTGACATCAGCATTCTTTATCTTAACGTGGTGCATACGTGGTACATACATTTTTTTTAGAATTGTTCGAACATTAAAGAAATTAACCTAAACTCTATTGTTTAATCAGCTTGATGACGTGGGCAGTTTCTAAAGTACTGCTTACACTAGGCAAATATCATTTTTGTAGTAGTTTCTGTACGTACGCATATTACGTACTATTAATCACTTAACTACTATTTAAAAAACATCTAATAAACCTACAAAATTCGTATTCTTCATAAAGTTTCCTTTCAAATGGTATCAAACATGACCTGGTTGATAAACTGTCTTTTAAATGGTACCAAACATGACCTGGTTGATAAAATGTCTTTTAAATGTTACCAAACATGATCTAGTTAATAAAATGTCTTTTAAATGGTACCGAATATGACCTTGTTGATAAAATGTCTTTTAAATGGTACCAAACATGACCTGGTTGATAAATTGTCTTTCAAAAGGTACCAAACATGATCTACAACAGTGAAACAAACCCGCGAAAAACGACCACGAGAAGTCCCTAAAGATTTTTCTAAGAGATTTATCGGGTAGACTTGATCTTATGTGCTTTTGTAATCTCGACAAATCCACACTCTTAGAACAAGTTCGAGTTTTCGTTCTGCTCATCTTGATTTTAAAAATTAAAGGTCTTGTGACAATGTTGAAATTCCGTGTTTTTGCACGAATCTTCCTTTTTGCTAAATATTAATGACTACGATTGTAGTTGATAAAATGTCTTTTAAATGGTAGCAAACCTGACCTAGACTATAAAATGTCTATAATTGGGTTACATGACTCACCATCTGCTATGCCGTCTGGTAAGCCACCTAAATCTTCTTTAAAAATCTATTCTGAATACGTTTATAAGCTAAAAATTAGCAAATAATAAAGGTATAAAAATAAAAGTCAATATTTTGGTACCTACCCAGTACCTAAAATTCGGTAACGTTTGCAATAACCGATTTTCTAAAAAACAATTGGTCCCATTCGATGCCCAATATAATTCCTTGAACTCCTTGTAGGAATGGAGCTATTTTTTTCACTTCATTTCTCACTCTGTCCGCCTCTATATAATCCTTCTATCTCTCCTTCAGGAAAAGGTTTACAAAGTGATAAGAAAATATGCGCCGACATTATTGGTATACGATATAGCTACGTAGGTGCTGTTCTGACTGTAACTCTATAAAAGTGCCAAAAAAGCTATTATTTGAAATAGTTTTTGTTAGATGATTCTTAAATATAAAAAGAAAGCGCGTTATTTGCATACTAGAGTTGTTCTAAACATGTGTACTTCCATGTTTTACATCTGTTAACTGCAGCTGGAATAAATGCAAAGAACATACTATTGCAATTTGATTAATTTATGGCCATAATTGTTGAAATATTCGTGGATAAAACCTCACTAAAAAACATTATTGTTGTTATTGTTGGTTTTATTGCTGCTTTAATTTTGTATCTATTTTGAAAAGTTTAATTAACTTTTAATTTATTTCTCATATTTTGAAAGAAACAATTTCGGTAAAAACCAGGCTCGTATCAATTGGAGTGTATGATGCATATAAAGGACCTACATGGACTATCTGGATGTTTGTGACAAAATGAAGCATTTCCTTGCAAAGATTAGCATTTCCTTAACTCTCAAAGTATTATCCTTGCGCGGTATCAAAATACCTTCTTCAGGTTATTTTTTTAATACAATCCTCCCATCCTTTCACTCGCTCTTCAATGCAACTTGTAGTTTGATATGGAGCGCGAGATTACTTTGTAATAAAAACAAAAAACGTTTATAGACAGTTTATAGTCACGCTATGTCTTCTTATCTCTAATCCTCCCAAAATGATTTGGTTTGGAATACATATAAATCTACAAGAAAATCTTTGTGGACATACGATAGAGCGATACGATACGATACGATACGATAGAGCGATACGATATTTTACAAAAAAATATGCATTAGGTAGCTAATCAGAATTATTAACGATATAAGAAATAAAGATATGAACCTAGGAACATCTGTTTCTAAATAGGTATTATCTATTTAGTTTCGTTCTTCTTCCCCGCTGCAAAATATGATCAAGATTTTCTATAATCTTTTAACCTTCTCTTTTCAAAATATAGCCTAAACTCATATAATAAAAATGCTATACCGTAAAATATGTCCTTAAACATTTTAGCTATAGACCTATTTACAAATGCAGGAAAATAAGGCGTTCAAAGTTCAAATTAAAACTTGTTACAATGCCCTGTATAAAAAAGAAGTTGTTGCATTGCAACAAGCTCTACTTTGCGTAGTCAACACCTCGTTTTCATGTATTTGTAAATATTGCAGAATTGTTGATCAAGAAATACGACTTGTAAGCTCTACATGAATTTAGGTTTGTATTCGAAGAAATATTGCAAGTACCATGCATTAAATAAATGAAACAACTTCAATAAGACAAACTAATCCTGAAAATACCATAGTAGTTTAATAATGCTGACTTTCCTGAATCTATTTGACCAATGTTTTAGATGGATAGGGAAGAGACGAAGAAAGCAAGAAGAAGAATGAAAAACAAGGTAACTTTTTTTACGAAGGGTCACTACGATGCCATATATGATTTCGTGTTTAAGAATAATTTCCATTAATTCCATTAACAAATGTAACGCATCACTTTTTTGATGAATTGCGGGACATCACAAAAGTTGTCTGAACGCCACAGACTTGCGTTTTAATAAATCACTTTCCTCCGGAGGTGTGATTTAATAAATCTAGTAAAATAACAATGCCACCTAAAACGATTCGATAAAGCAAAATAAAAATTTGTGGCTAGTGTGTTATTGTTTTATTACAACTTCTGTTAAAACTAAAGGCGATTATCCACTAGGCGAGTTCATTCGCACAAATTGTTCTAGCAAGTGACGTCATTTTCTACCAATGTAATGTCTTCATTTAGAATTCGTGCGAACGAATTCGCCTAATGAAATTAAATGTGTTTTATATAGCCTCTTCCACAGACCAAGTTCGATTCTTCCAGATCTCACTTGGTCTGTTTCCTTCTGCAGCTAATGTAATACATTGACGTCAGAATCATTAACAGGAAATGCGGTAATGTATGATAATTTTATGCAACCAGAAAATAA
>JAULBZ010002715.1:0-18092 GCA_032360805.1 Neoturris breviconis | reverse complement strand
GATTGGCGAACATTCTTTCAACGATCTTGATGTACGTGATCGTACTTATTGTAGAGGAAACGTGTACGAACTTCATAGTTTTCAAGCCACAAGCGTTCGTACGAACGCACGTACGCCTATTTGTGCAGCCCTGGTGAGTGCTGCAAATATTTTATATTTATATTCGATAACATGTCTGACATACATAGAATTACATTCAGTATGTTCTAACACAAGTATATGATAAGTGTCTTCGAAAATTATGAAAAAAAGTAATATTTTGCATTTTGGGACCTAGTTTTGGGAAAATCGGACCCAATCTGGACCAATAGATGGGTGGGTCCTGTCAATGTTTTATATTTATATTCAATAACATGTCTCATGTACATAAAATGGTGTTCTAAAACAAATATATGTGACACAAATAACTTCTTAAATTTCAGTAAAATGTACTTTTTACATTTTTCGGTCCGAATTTGGGCCCAAATCACATCCCTGAATTTTTTTTTGCTTTCAAAGTTATTTTACCATGTAGCTATATAATTACTTTCGATATAATAACTAGATTGAATCACCATATACATAATAAATCTGTTAAAATACAGTATGTGAAAATTTAATAAAAAGGGCAAATTTAACATTTGGTCCCAAATTTCTGACACTTAGGACACTCATTATTTTTTAATTTTAATATATTTATAAACCCATGTTATTTAAGAAACACATGCTTTTTACAGATTTAAAAAAACATTCTTTTTATGAAGATATCACTATTTATTTAAAGCATGGTGTTTTAAAAATGATATTGAAATACTTTATTTCCCCCTAAGGGGCCACGTCCATACTCAAACTGCCACAGATCAAGACATGACTGTTATTTTACAAACCCAGCCCTGATAACGGTCCAATACAATTTCTCCCAATTTTTGTTTTCGAAATATATCTGGACGACTTAGTTTAAAATTAGCATCCTTATGGACACTAGTAATGGATCCCACCTCTCCTACCTGTTAGTGTCCATTCCTATACAAAAATATAAAATATTGAAGTAAAAAGACCACAGAGAAGTCTCAAAATGTTTTGCAAAATTGCTAAGAAGTGCTACAACCTCGGGAAATGGCTGCCTAGAGTTTGGCAATTTTGTTTTTCTAATTTTACGGCCCCGGTTATATCAATCGGATACCTACAAACCGGTCGTGATACAGTAAACAATTTTTGGCGGTCGTTAAACTAGTTTCGCCCTTTCGGAAATGACCTACGCTCCTCTTCTGCAGAACTCTCTAACATAAAGCTACACAAAAATGTTTTTATTGATTTTTCGTATTACTGTATTACACCGATGTTTTATTTACGGAAATAGCAGACATGATCTTCCGAATCTAGCACAAAAATTACCAAAATTCTGAATATTTCAATCGGCTAAGTGTATAACTGGAACAAAACTTACTCTTATTCCATGAAGTAAACTGTATAATATAACACTTATTGGTTTCCGTAAGGAAACACATTGATTTTAAAAAAAATTCACCGAGCAGTAAACACTGTCAAAAAACTATATATGTTATGTGTTATATTTGCCCCTGCGGCGTATTTTCGTGCCCTGCCTACCCAGGCATTTTTTTGCAGGTAAGATAAGCGAGACCAAAAAAGATGCAAGACGCGCGAATGTGTTTATTTGTATTGCTCGTCAAAATGCGTTAAAGGTAGGGATAAAATGTTATTTCCTCCTTCCAAATGTTATTTATATGTTGTTCTAGAGCAGTTTCGGCATATTCTTATCGCCGCTCGAAGCAAACGAGTCCCGTTTTTTTAATGAATTCTTTGAAATTCTCTGAAAAAACATTAGGAAAGAAGTCTGTTTCAGTACTTTATGATGGGTTCTAGATGGAGCGTTTCGGTATCTTAGGGATAGTTAGTTGCTTTATTAAGCTGCTTGGTTGTTTTATCAAACGGAAATCAACAAATTACATAAAGATACGTAGGGCCACACCATTTACTTTGCAAGATACCTTTGCAGGATGAAACCTTCGCTGAAGGAAAAGACTGCAAAAGGTTTGTGTTTTGCAGTTAGAAACTTTCGCGGTTAAACAAGTAAAAAATAAATTGTAAGCATAAACTTTAAAGAAATTGGAGGGACAAAGGAAGAGGGAAAATGGTTACATTTGCAAGAACAAATTATTAAAAAATACAAAAACAACGCTGTCTACTGTATGTCTTGCGGAAATGAAAATTTAAGAAATTTTTGCGGGAATAAATTTTCGCGGGAATAAACTTTCACGGTTGGATTAACTAAGAAACTTTCGGGAATTTTTTTCTTTTCACTAAAGTTTCTGACATTAGAGTAATAGAAACATTACTAAATAGATAACAATACCAGCAGAGTTTCCTTCAAACAAATGATTCAATGTTGTGCAGTGCTTTTGTCTACTTTTCATTCCTCCTAACTCTTCCCTTATTTTCCCTGAGTCCTGTGAACCTTGTTATAGACAATAAGGATATATAGATAGCTAGAGTATAACCAGACCCAACACACCAGAGAGCCAGCAGCCGAATGCCCAGAGCTGGCCAGGGAGGCAGAGAGGCTTCGCGCGTCGCGCGCATGGGTCTGTGGGTGGAAGAAACCATATACTATCCTACAAATAAAATCTGTTTCAAAGAACAGCTCGAGGGAATATAGCAAAATATCATGGATACTTTCAAACTTTGAGTTGCCGGGTTGTCAGGCTGTCCACCGTCCAGGTTGTCATGTCATTTCACTTTCGAAAGATTTCGTAGAAAATGAATTTGCTTCGTTATATAGCAATGCTGGAGGTGAAAACAACGATAAAATGTTTGAACAGCTGAGACATGACAATACACTCCATGTAAAGTTAGCATGAAATTTTTCCACTATTAGGTCGAAGAGAAGGAAAGAAGCCCTGAGAACGAGGTTGCGGTTTCTCGGGAGAAAAGTTGCAGGTTGTGCATCAAAACGGGAATCCCCGGGTCTGGATTTCCAGGGAGGTTTTATACAGCTGTGAGCTATTTTTAAAGGGTGCGCTTTTAATTGTGCGGACACTAGAAGGAGCGGCATTCACATGATAACATCGGAGTCATCAATGTAGAAAAAGGATCATTCACCCCTCTAATTTTCACAACAAATGGAGGAATAGAGTGTGAAAGTTTTATCCATGCCCTTTCCATGATGCTAGCAGAGAAACGAGATGAACTTTTTAGTCACGTAATAAACTGGGTTAGGACAAAACTCTCTTTTGCACTCACAAGATCAACGATTTTATATATCCGTGGTACAAGGTCAATAAAAAAGACAATCATCAACGAATCTGATATTGGTATCGTCAACGCAACGGCAATGATTAATTAAATTTGAACTTTATTACTATCATTATTATTATTTTCCAAGCCTAACACCAGGGCAGAATGCCCTTGGTACTAGGTTTATATTCCAAAAACGCAAAGCATATACACCTAAATTCATTTTCTTTTTCTTAAAATTGTTTAAGCCAGTGAACGGCTGCGTCTGGCAAATATATATTTATTTACGAAAAAAAATCACATGATGATGCTGGGATTTTTATTGATTTGTGCAAAAACTGTGTTTGTGCCTGTAGTTCCGCAGAAATAAACATTCCCGCGCTAAACAATATGACAATCTGCTCCGGTCAATATCGATATTATGACCAAATGGAATATTTTATATCTCATTTTATACTTTGATTTATTAGAATGTCTTTCATCTCACTAAACTGCTAAATGTAAACAAGAAATCTTACGAGGTTTGAACACTCACATCATGCAGAAGAAAATCGTTGGTATTTTTAATTCTTACCTCGTCGAAGTAGGGTGAGATTCGATGCGAACTGTGGATCCGGGAAAAGTTAAAAAAGTTCTTACTCTATCCTGGCTAAAGCTTATCTTAAATGGCCTGAAATCCGGTCTGTTTTGGATAATTTTAGCTTGGTTGCACATAAAAATACAGCCTCGGGCGATACAGCTCTACGGTGTAGGCTAACCAAGTCACTATCTTTCAAAATAAAAATGGCAAACATTATCTTGTCAGTGGTCTTAAGCCTTCTTTTTCAAAACATCCCCTTATTTTATATGCAAAGCGCTGCTGTCAAGCTCGTCCCCAGCGCCTTTTTACTTTTTTTTATTTTTCTCGGACCTAATAACATCCGAGAAAAATAAAAAAAAGTCAAAAGGTGCTAGGGACGAGCTTGCGCTGCTGTGTCATTTAAAAACAAAAAATGCTTGTCAAGAAAATCATGATATGGATGACAGCTGTCGAGCTAGTGAATTTGCACATTTTTGCAAGAGCAAATCTGACAATTAAGAAAAGGCAGTAGCATCAATTAAAGAAAGACAAAGAAAAACAGCGAAAAAGTTCAAAAGAGAATAAATGGAAAAGGATTGCGTACTTGGTCAATACAGAACCTCGTAGTTTGTTCAGACTTCACACAGCTCTGTGATGATTGGTTGTTAGCCAACTTTTTGATGTGGTTTATGAGGTTTACCTTATAGTCACAATATTCTTGTGACATGATCTTAACTGCGCCTTAGACAGACTCTTAATTGCCAGAATATATTGGCTCGGCAAAGTCCATTTTAACTTACATCTCTATGCTTCCGCCTTTTCACTTTGACGAAGAAATATAAACAAGAAAGACGTCTGTCTTAAACATCTGCAATTTTCCATTTGAAAAAGTTTGAAATAAGAAAGAAATATCAGCAAGTTATTTTGAACTTGCTGAATTTACTCTCCTTATCTCAGGTTTAAAATGAAAAAATCAAATCCGAAATAATTTGAAAAAAAATCTTTTTACCACTAAGCCTCTGGGAAATTCAAAATGGAGACTTTAATTGTTGAAATTTCCAAAAATTATTTTATATAAAAAATATCACTTATTATCTCAAAAAATGGAGAAAGGAAAATATAAAATGGATGCCAAAAATGTTTTATGGTCAAAGTCTCCTAGAAAATATTTTTGAAATATTTTCCAAGTGCAAATGTGATCCTGGTCATATCCTTTGTAAACTGTCAATAAAATCATGAGAAAATCATTTTGATGAATGTGGTCAAATTAACGAAATCGAAACCCAAATTGACAAAATTAAAAAAAAAAAAAAAAAAAAAAAAATAGCCAGCAGTCTTATAATATTGCCTAGAATGCCATCAACATCGTACCGAGCGCTTTCCGCTTTTCAAAAAAGTCAATAAGCCCTGGGTACGAGGTTGGAATGCCATAACCAAATTTCAGGACGGTACCATTGGACCGAAAATACAATTTGGACCCGTTTTGCCTCTAAAACGGGACCGAGTGGACAAAATCGACACATTTTTTGGCTAGCTCTTCTAGAATATTGCCACGAGCGCTGGCTGGTACCAAATTTTAAAATGCTACAATCTCTCACGTAAATGTTTGAGACAAGGTGAAATTTGTATAAAAAATACACGGAAAAACGTGAAGTTTATAAATTTATATTAAGTAAAATATAGATAAATAGCTAAACTAATCACTTCTAAAGGTAAAATTCGAGCAAAAATTCAGAATTTTCACTTAGAAAAAATCCTTTAAATTTTAGGTAGCAAAACAAAAGATCCTAAGCCTTAAGTCTACTCGATAAACCTCTGAAATTAAATCTCTAGAGACTTAGCATGGTACTTTTCTGCATTTGAAATCTACACCACAAGGTGTGTATTACTCGCCAAAATTCATGAAATGTCTCATTATTTATGCGTTTGCTTGTGTAAGAAAACAGTTTTCAACGAATTCCGGTCAAAATGAGAATTTACGTTCGTCGGTTTTTACATTTATGGCGAGAGACTCTGTTGTCTTGAGTCTTTGCACCCTGGAATTTTATGAAACGTCGTTCCAGGCCCAAATACCCACTTTTTGCAAATCTTAAATTTTCAAAATTATGAAAATCAATTTTATTTTAAGAAAATAGACGAAAAATCCGGATTTTTGCAGCCTAAACTGTTCGAGACAAAATATGGCCAAAAAGGGGAAATGGTTTTTCTGTGCAACCCCCTGATTACCGGAAAACGCGGATGACTTTGTAAATTCAGACAAACACTGACATAAATAAAACAAAATAGGTACAAATCAAGTACCCTTCATGATATTTTCAAGTACAATCTACCTGCACCTTGTCAGTTCTCTTTTCACGATATCCAAAAGAATGAGCCTAATATTTGAATGCCAGTTACGCATGATAGACATGATCTTCCTAGCTTGTAAAAAATGCAGTCTCAGATAATATATTTGTTTAGCTTGTGTTTGCAGAAAATCACTTAACTTTCAAGTACACTCAAGTACCAAAAAAATAAATAAATAAATAAAATCAAGAAGAATTATCGGAATTCAAGGAGTCCAAGTACCGCTTGCCACATCCTGCGTATGTATGTGACGTAACGTGCTCATATTCTTCGATATTCACCTTTGCGGTCACTACCCAAGAAACGAAACTCAACGAAGATAAAGATAGAATGCGAATTTGGAAAACCTGGTACCTCGGAACTTAAAATAAACAAAACAAATATGAATACATATACGTAGTGTTATATTGAATGTGTTTTAAGTCTAAGAATATAATAAATAAATGAGATTGTTCGTTTGCATTGATATACTATATTTTGGCCCAATTGAATGTAAAAACATATGTAAATCAAGTACAGTATTACACTCTCCAGATAATCAAGTATAACGCAAAATTCATAATCTATTGTGAAGCTTTGCACCTTAATTACACCCTCCCTGTGTAACGGAAAGATCGATGGTTATAAGGGCCATGCGTATAAAGATAATGAAAAGTTAATCGCTAAGCGACCATCTCTAAATTCCGTCACAAAAACGGTGTTATATCAACGACCTTGGGTTTCTTCGATACGAAGAAACCAATCCACTGTAAGATCGTTGATTCAGTACTCTTCTCTACAAAGTGTATTTTTGAGACACTCTCTATGCTAACGAATCAAACGTTCATAGCACAGTTAAAATAAATCGTTAATATTAAACATCATTAAGTAGTGGTCGAAATAAGAGTAAATAATCACTTTGGAGGAGGGATTATTGAGCATAGCTCACGCTTTGTAACCTGATGCTATATACACTACACTCTTCCACAGTGATTATTTACTCTTATTCCAACCACTGAGAAATGGTGAGCGATCTAAAACCTGATTGGATTCTTAGATAAATAAAATCCCAGCCGGCAAAATAACGTTAGAACAACGTACAAAGAATGTTGTTCTAACGTCAATTTGCTGACTTTTGAACGGTTTTTTTGCCGGCTGGGATACTATAAAGGCGGATCTCCACTATGCGAATTCGTTCGCACGAATTCTAAATGAAGCCATTACATTGGTTGAAAGTGACGTCGCCTGATAAGTGACGCCGTTTTCAACCAATGTGGTGGCTTCAATTAGAATTTGCGCAAACGAATTCACCTACTGGAGATCCGCCTTAAAAATCCCTCATTTTAAATTTATATATTAACAAACATTGTTGTGGAAACGTAATTACTAAGCTTGCATATAACTCCGGTCGACACCTATGGAGGAGCGTGTTTAGATTATAGCTTTCAGCTTCGAAGCTGAAAACTATACTCAAATACACTTCTTCACAAGTGATGTTCGGCAGTTATACTTCGGCTTGATTTCAATGTTTCCATGGCAAGCAATAATTCAACTTCGTTACCAGGAACAATGCTGCTGCTTATAAGAGGAATACTATTTCTTTAACTGCATAATTTGCGTTCATGAGCCGCACAAAAAACACATGATATCAGATCAACGCCGTCAAAACGACGTCGCAATGTTAATCCAACTTCGTGTTCCTACATGGAAAGTTGCATTATTTTGATTCGGCATTCAATTACTGCTATAACACAACCAGTGTATGTACCAAGAACAGTTCTGACTTAGAGCGTCACTTGACGTTACAACACAATGTTGATCATACAAAACACTACCATACAAGCCTCAATAACGGTAGCACATCATCTGTCGAGTAGTGCTTTTTTTGAGTAAAGTTTGTAGCTTCACAGCTCAAAACTGTACTCAAAAAACTCTTCCTGATATCCAACCGTTATTTTGAAACTTGACATATTTTGTCAAGCCAATTCGGTATTCGCTTATCTCCCCACGACTTGGTTAGATCAATCAGAATCTCGGGGTTCGATGTTTCGAGTTGGGCATTAACGATTGCTTTCTTAATCTTCTGGCGGCTTCACGTAAATGTTTTGGTTGGATAGGACCTTTATGTCCCCATTGTTCCATCACATCAAGCGCTAAAACAATATAAAAAGTAAATCTACGATTCGAATAAGGGCGCATGCGCCTTTAAAGATTAAAAAATTTGGTTGCCTTTTTGCATCCACTAAAATAACGTATGCTTAGATTTTTACGCAAGCGTTGGAGCACGGTAAAACATAAAACAACATATTTATACTGTCTACGCTCAATTCTTTTCACAGTCACTAAAGACATTTGCTTTTTCACTAAAGACATTTGCTTTTGGTAACGAATTTTGGGGATGGCTCCTAATTTTTGTGCAACAGCTATTAGATAGACCTTTTTCGAGATCCCTTAGAGCATTACACTTATCCGGTAAACCTTTTACATTAAGTTTTCTTTCCGTGTACGACATGTTGTCGTTGCAAAGAAAAAAGTGAGCAACAAAAAAAACTCGAATTTTCATGTAGAGTGATTCCAAAAAACATTCGAATTTTCATGTAGAGTGGTTTCTATTAAAGTAATAATTGAGAAAAAAGTTCGATATAGCGGACGGAATTCGAGAACGACAAAATTTATAAGGGACTTGACCGTGAATGCCGAAGGGACCGACAAATTTGTTCGAGGTAGCAGAAAGTTCGATAAAACGCACGTTCGAGATAGTGGTCATCGACTGTATCTTGGAATTAATATAGTTCACTTCTTCACAGACGCTCAGTGGTCCATACAAGAGCAAAATAATCACCGCGGAGAAGTGACATTTGAGTACAGCTTCAGACTTTGAAGATTTATTTCAGTATAGTTTTCAGCTACAATACTGAAAATTTCTACTCAAAAACAATCCTCAAAGGCTGAAGCTATGCTCATTTAATGGTCGAATGTGCTGACAATTTCTTGGGGCACAAACAAGACAAATACGCATGGATACTTAGGTAACCTTTACATTGACCCCAAAATGAGTTTCACCCTAAATCAAATGCAAGATCGTTAAGGTAAAACTCATCTAGGGATCCATGTAAAGGCTGCCTTATGCTAGATGATTATTTGATAGCATTGTAGGCATTGTAGGCATTTGTTATCAAACCAATACTTACTTAGTGTATATGAAAACGAGGTGTTGCAGTGCAATAACTAGTGCAGTGCCCTGCACAAAAAGGCAGTTATTGCATTGCAACAAATTCAGTCAACTCCTCGTTTTGATGCATTTTGTGAATAGGTCTATTACTACATTTTTAACTGAACCCCAAACTTACCTTCTTCGCTGATTTCTCCAACAAATACTTTTGCTATACCAGCCATTGCAATAACAACATTTGGTGGGACCGACGTTCCACCAGTAATAGTTTGCATTAACTAAAACCAAAACACATTAACTACATAATCAAAGGTACGGCGGTATTAAAAGTAGCCCAACAAACCAAGTGAAAGTTAAACCTAAGCATATAAATATGATTTACATACACACACAGGATATCATGTCAAAATATTCAGGTCAAATAAAGTAAAATTATGTCAAGTCACTGTGGAAGAGAGTAGTGAAATTTCAAATCATAGCCTGAAGTAATGTTCAAAAACCACTCCTAGACAGTGGATATGAATTGCATGCATCATAGCATTATGTAAAAATAAAGAATATACCTATGTTATATCATAGTATGCACCCCCTAAGATTTAAAGATTTAGGTGGAGGTTTAAATAAAAAATAGTGAAATAGAACAATAATTTGTTTTTAAAACAATCCGTATTTTTATTAAAAATATCTTCCTCTGTTAAATTGTGTATTGTCATTATATTACTAATTTGTAATAGGAGTAATTATTAATCTTATAAAAACCAACTTATGCTATTAGTGTAGTAATTAAATGTTTTGCTACCCTAAAGTGAATATAACATTAATAGTTCTTTTAAAATTGAAGAAGGAAGCTTTCCAAAATCAAAATGAAGACTTCAATTCTTGAAATTTGAAATTATTTTTATAAAAAATATCACTTTTCATCTCAAAAAATTGAGAAGAGAGCTTCCCCAAATACGAAAATGGTTGCCAAAAGATTCATGGTCAAAGTCAAGTCAACTATTTCACTTTTGGGTATAACCTCTGGGCAAACTGTTTATTGAATGTGGTCAAAGAGTCATAGAAATCATAATTTGTAAATACAAATATGCTATAATCAAAGTCTCAAGGCAAAATTTAAAAAATAATTCTAAGTTACCTATTTAAACATTGGGTATAACTTTTTAACTGAAACCAAATTTTCAAAAAGCATATTGACAAAGTCGAAAAACATATGGTCAGCAGTCCTGTAATAATGTCTAGAATACCATAACCAAATTTCAGGACGGTACTACACCTTTTCGATCCATTAGACCGAAATGCAATTTAAACCCTTTTTAACCACAGGACCGAGTGGACGAAATTGAATTTTGCGATCCCTTATAGAATACTGCCATGAATGCTGCTACCAAATTTCAAAATACCAGCACTTCTGCCGCTGCCACCTCCGCAAAGTGATAGCAATAGCGCATCCAAACTTTCTTTGGTGGGCTAAAAATGTGTAAACATTGAAAAAAAACTGAATGTGGTCAAAGTGTCTTTAAAATTAAAATTAAAAATTTCTCTAAGTTCAAATCTGACTATGGTCTCATAGCAAATTTGGGCTTTTGCAATAAGAGGGTTATTAACTCTATTCATGCCAGGGGGAGGGGTAAAATGCCCTCCTCCCCTTCAGTTTATTTTGAATAACTTTTTGTTGGGTAATCTATACGTATTGAAATTTTGACAGTGTTATTATTTTTTTATTTATTTATTTTTTACCACCGCATGGATAGGGTTAAAAATACAAAAACAACATTTTCTTGTCTTTGTCGTTTAACCCTATTTTAACCGAGCTTTTTCTGACAAACTATTTTCTGGGAAGATTCTGGCCACCGATACTTGGTAGTAGAAAAAATGGAAAATATTTTTGCTAGTAGCCCCAAAATATTGCATAGAATGCCCATACTCAACTTCAGGACACAATCCGGACTCTTTTTTACCGATACTTGTTTTCGAGTGGACAAAATTGCACGTTTTTTATTGAGACCTTCCGAAATATTGCTTCAAAATGCTGGTACCACATTTCAAAATGGTAGCACTTCAAGGACAGGGTTAAAAAAGAAAAGTCGGATGCCATTGCCGACACACAGATGCAAACATGGTTGCTAAGGTATAGTAATAGCCCATCCAAACTTTATCCAAATTTTGATTGACAGGCTAAATTCTGTAATTAATTCTTTACTGTCGATTAATTTTGACCTCCTTATGGCAGCATTTTAATATCTCTAGATAATAAATCAAACCTTTTAGAATTTACTGGATAGCCTATAAAAAACACTCCGAAAGGTACGACTTACTCTCTTGATAGCGGCTTTAGGAAAGGACGCTCTTCTATACATTTCATATCGATTCAATTGCTCTTCGCTAAATGCTGATACAAGGATTCTAAATAAAACCGGTGCTTGAGGTAAGAGCAAATAATCACTGTGGAGGAGTGTTTGTTTAGCATCGCTTATAGTTTCAGAAGTTCCACTCCAAAATAATACGTGCATGTTAATATCATGTACCTGCAGGATTATACTTAAAAAAAAATCTTTAAACATGTCGATTTCAAATTTTCTTGTTTTTCCTAAATCTGGGTCTGATGTGTTAAGTATTTATTTGTTTATTTTACAAGAACACACTTTATTGAATTATTCGGATCATGCCTCTGATTGTGTCAGATTTATTATTTAGAATGTTCTAAGCATATTCCTAACAATATTTTGATACATTGGAGGCTGAGTGAAGAAATTATGTAAACAAGATCCATGTGCGATATAAATTTTATATGAAAATAAAAATTAGTAAAAACACTCACTGTAGTTTTCTCCTTTCAACTTCTTGTTCTTCATTTACTGACTCTTTAGAAGACTCTCCTCCTCCTCCACTGATACTTTTAGTTGCTACTATTTGTTGATTATCAGATGTAGATGTAGATGGCTTCAATTCTTGCTTCTCAGATGGCGCATATCGCGATGTGGTAACATCAAATGGTTTTTTAAATACACCTTCAGTATCTGCCATTTTTACTATTTTATTTCTGGAAAGGATAATAATTGTGTTACATTTCTCCCCTAAGTAAATAAACATACTGAAATTCTTAGAAGACACAAAAAAACTATCAGACTGGTAATTCAGCAAAATACCATTCAGAAAACCACATTCGTAAACCAATCACAAGTAGATATGCAAAAATATTTTAAGACAAAAGTGAAATGGGTAAAGACTTTGCATGCATTGCATCATACTAACAGTGTTCAAAATAAGAGCAAATAATCACTCTAAAGGGGAGATTTTTCAGCATAGCTTGAGACTGAAGCTATTTTCAAAAATCCCTCCTCTACAGTGATTATTTATTCTTATTTCTAACATTGTAAACATATATCTGAAAAATAGTAATAGGTCAATGAATTGATAAATGATTAGTTTCTTTAATATGAAGTAACCAATCATCTGTAAAATCATTGCCTAATTACTCTTCGTTGCAGAGGCTATTTTTGCATATTTTAACCACCAAGCCTGAATATACCTGCTAGACATTGCCTGTGAAGGAGTATTTTTCTATGACATCATAATCTTAATGTTAACACAAAGATAATGATAAAACTGGTCATAGCTGAAAGTTTGAAGCCAAAATGATACATAATTAAATGAGTTATTAACGTTTGTATTTTTTTACAAGGATTTAATAGGCAATTGGAAAGGTGGTTTCGAGAAATGACCAATAACTTTTGAAGATCAGGCGCTATAGCAATGAAAATTTTCAAATAGTAAAGGATTAAATTTAGTATTATACTAAATGTGACAAAGTTTCAAAGCTTCAGCGTTTACGAAAGAATTTTTTTTTAAAACATTGTCACCCTAGTGGAATCTGCCACCCCTCTCCCCGCGGCCTAAATAGGGTTAACAATAGCTGCTAAGGTCAAAATTTTCTCAAAAGAAAGTCTAAAAATCGTGAATTTAAAATGGATTACATACCAGGCAGAATTTTCCACACAGAATATAATATTTCGTAACAATTGTGATATCAATAAATGTGCATTGAAAAGAAATTGATGATTAGTTGAAACAATGAAACGGAATTTTCATCTATGGAAAAGTTAAAACAGTTCCTACTTTTGGCAGAAAAAAGATGAGTACTCCACCCAAGAAAAATTTCAAATTCCACTGCACATTTGGAAAAGTGGATTCCGCTATTCTATGCTACGAAAATCTGCCTAGTGTATAATCACCTAAGTAGTACAGGATTATCAAAAATAAAGGGTGTTTATTTATCTCAAAAGCAGGGCTTAAAATAACTGCTGGTCATCACTGTGAAAGAGAGATTTTTCAGAATATTTTCAGCCAATTTGGCTCTCTCCTCCACAGTGATGACTCTTCTCCATGGATGTTATTTACGATTTCAAAACATACATAATTTTTCTCTTTTGACTTTAAGAACAGCATTACATGATATCTTGTATAAAATATTAAAACTAAAACAGTGTTCGAAATAAAAAGAAATAATCACTGTGGAGGAGTGATTTTTGAGCATTGCTTCAGACTAGAAAGCCTGAAGCAATGATAAAAAATCCCTTCTCCACAGTGATTATTTCTTCTTATTTCGAACACTGTAAAAGAACACTGAGAAGTTTTATCTTAAAATTACATCATTTTAAAAAACGTGTTACGAAAAAAGTGTTACGAAAAACGCAATCAGTTCATGCGACCAACATGAGAAGTGTGGAAACCTGCCATGCTAGAATGGAATATGTAAAGATAATCATCATATCTTGAACTATAGTTTTAAAAAAATTGAGAATATAATATTCAAGAATAATCAAAAGGAGGTCTATCTATTATGTGATTGGGCGCATATCACACTATTTATGCTAGATGATTATTTTTTCCACAGTGGAAGAGTGACTTTGAGTAAGGGACCATCTCCAAGAGGAAGTGGGCTGAATAAATGATCTTGCAATTGATTGGTTTCTTCGTTCCGAAGAAACTAAAATCAATTGCAAGCTCATTGATTTTTAAGACTCCTCATTGTAGATTATTTTTTCTTAAATTTATTGATTTTAACTACTTTAAAGCTGCTAAAATAATATGCTTTTCGAACAAATTTTGGAGATGGCTCCTAACAAGATGGGGATCTTGTTCCGCATATTCAATATGCATATAACCAATTATGCTCATAAAAAAACATGAGTATTATAATACAATGGCTGAGAGTATATTGAATTTTTTATAATAAAAAGATAATAACAATTTTATTTGCTATGTATAATTTGATGTATATGCAAAATGTCCTTTAGAAAAATACCAGTGAAAATGAAAACATAATTGTATTCCTGTATCACGTGAAATTAAACCAGCACCATGCTTGAAATAAGAGTAAATAAATAACCAGTGGCAGATGGATTTTTGTACATAGCTTATGCTCAAGAAGCACTCCTCCACAGAGATTATTTGCTCTTATTTCGATCACTGCAGCACAAATACACACCATTAAATCAATGTCATAACAATGTAAAATCGCTTTGACATTGAACCGATGTTGTGTTCTCACAGGAAATAAATAGATTCTAGGAGCTTATAGATTTATATGAAATAAACTTCAATCATCTGATCATCTGATAGCAGATGACACCTATGATTGAATCAGAACCAAACAGCAGTGCCATAAGAACAAATAACTGTAGATGTTAATTTATAGCGTAGGTTAAGTTCAAAAAATCACTCCTCCACAGCGAGTAATTGTTCTTATTTCAAGTATCATTGCAAAAACAAAGGCAAATTTTAAATATGGTTGATTTTTGTAACTCTTAAGAAGCTCATGTACAGTCCCATACTATAAACGGTCAGACTTATTTCGACATTACGTTAACCTGACAAGCTTAAAGATAATAAGCTTAAAGATAATAATCAGACGGTACCTGTGAATGAGTGTTGTTTTTAAGTGAAGTTTTCAGCTTTGCAGCTGGAAAACTGTACTAAAGACTCTCTTCCACAGATGCTATCGGACTGTTATCTTGAGGCATGTCCTAAAAATAATAGCAATAATATTACCAAAGGTAACAACATCATAATAATTACTGTAACTTTCTAACAAATGAATGATGTTGTGTATTAAGCATCAAAATATCTGTCACACATCAACTGTGAAGGAGTGCTTTCGAGTACAGTTTTTAGCTTTACTGCTGATAATTGTATTAAAAAAACACTCCTTCACAGATGATGTACAACGGTTATTTCAAGGCTTGTGTACCGTCAATCAGATAACAAATACTGTATATATATATATATGTGTATAAATAATTTTTACATACTAATTTTACTAGCTTAAAATTATCAGAATCAAAAAACAACTGTCACTTTCCATATCAGTGCTTGAAATAAGAGCAAATAATCATTGTCGAGGAGGGATTTTGGAGCATTGAAACTATGCTCATAAATCACTACTCACTCCTCCACAATGATTATTTGCTCTTATTTGCAACAACCAAAATAGTTAAAAAAATTTACTAATTCTACTATGGGTACTTGAAATCAAAACGGTGTACATCTTCATTGTTAAAATGTCACATGGTAGCTCTGTAGAGGAGAGTAGTTTTTATGTAGAGAACAAGCCTTAAAATAACTATCAAGTATTATTTCTTTAGTATAGTTCTCAGCTAAAAAACTAAAAACTATAAAAACACTCCTCCCACAGGTGATAGTGGTGCAAATGTAACTAACACTAGAAGGATTAAAGTACCATCTATTTGCAGACATACCTTATTGTACCTTATTTTTAACAGATACACTAAAGTTTATGTTGAGGTCTTCCTGACCGATTTTAATCCAAATCATAGGTTTGTGAACACAGAATGGAGAATAATTTTCTTGCAATTAAAAAAAACCTTGCTTGCATTCCAGATAAGAACAAACCTAGTGAGCAAAAACTTGTTCAAAGTCGACAGTAAAGAAACTAAAATCAGACTTGGAACAAGCATTTGTCCACTGGGAAGAACCACTACGGATGCTCTGACGCCTTTCACAGTGATTATTTGGAGCACACAACGTAGCGATAATTCTGATTGGCAATTCTCGTAACAGTGTTAAATAAGAGCAAAAATAATCACTGTGGAGGAATGAATTTTGAGACTACAAAGACTGAAGCTAAGCTTAAAAATCCCTCCTCCATAGTGATTATATGCACTTATTTCAACTATTGTTATAACATAATGGATTTTTAAATCAGATGTGTACTGGTTACAATGAAAACAATGTTATGCATATTTTATTTACTGTGTGAACTGTTAACTACATTTACCAATTGACTTCGTTGACGAGCAAAACATGATGGTCTCCGTCGTTCAACGGAGTTTCGTCTTTCAACACAAGGTTTAGAATTACCAGTTTTAGCCAATATTATTTTTTCTAAGGCATTCGCAACACTATTTATCTTTATCTCACGTAAGATATTAACCAGGTCATACAATTTAAACAAAGGTCTTTCAGTTCTGATAACTTTGAACATTTCCTCGACAGAACATCTTGACTGGGATTGGTTATAAGCACTTTCTATAATAGTGATTTGTTGATCATCCAAATCCACATTTTCAGCTATAATTTTCCAACCATTAATTCCTGGAACATGTCTGCTAAAGCATATGCTTAATCTATGTTTAACATCATATTGAAGGTCATTAAGGTGAACTTCTGATAGTTCAGCTACAATAGAACAAATGTCATCTCGATCTATATCAGATGCAATTTTCCTTAACAGTTTCACAGGAAATTCTGCATTTTTAATCAAAATATTTTCTAACAGAGTTTCGCCTATTACTAGACGTTTTGGGTCTTTAAGAATATTTATTTCGTCATCAGTAAATAAGACGTGTTTACTTTCACTCAATTTTCGACAAAGTCTCTCCCAATTATATTCTTCAAGAACTTTCAATTTCAAATCATTCAAATCCCGTATATCCTTCGGTCGTAAATGACTGACAGTTAAGAAATCTGTTACTCCTATTTAAAAATAAAAATAAAACATTAAATAGTAAACCCAGTGGGAAAATACTTGTTTAAAGTCAGTAGTTAAGCCGGTAGAACAATGCAATCCTGAATACAACTACCAGCCATTCGTGGAGGAGTGTTTTTTGAGCATAATGTTTAGCTTAGAAGCTGGACACTAAAAAACTCCTCCACAGGTGATATTGTTCTAGCGTCTTTACTGCTGACTTTGAACAGGTTTTTGTCCACTGGGAAGTAGATTCCCAGGGCTCATATAGCATTGAAATAGGATTGTAAGTTTGTAAATTAAGACTCAAGATACAATGCCACCACCACACAAGAAGCCACCCAACTACTATTTTAGTTGACAAAGCAAAACTTTCTTCTTTGGCTACTAATGACTAAATAATACATCACATATTTTCCTCTAAGAAATAAAGCATTATATAGCAAAGGAAAAGATTCAAATTCGAAATGTGAACATAGATTAAAAAAAATCAAATATACGGTACTGAAAGTAGCCTGCCTACTAAACCAAGTGAAAGTTAAACCAAAGCACATAAATATGATTTGAATACACACATTATACAGTGTTTAAAATATGTCTTTATTAAGATGGTAAAGTTTAAGGTAAAATTAAGTCAGGTTACTGTGGAGGAGTGTAGTGAAATTTCATATCAAGGATAAACACCCAAATTTCATATGGCTTTAGGATTTCATGTCCTTATTAAGTTATAAAGTTTCCGATCAAATAAACAATTGGAACACCTTTATCAAGGTAAAATTATATCAAATCACTGTGAAGGAGAGTAGTGAAATTTC
>JAULBZ010002714.1:0-18098 GCA_032360805.1 Neoturris breviconis | reverse complement strand
TAACGTTAGAACAACGTTCAAAGAACGTTGTTCTAACGTTATTTTTCTGACTTTGAACAGGTTTTTGCCGGCTGGGCTTAAGCCTGATTTCCACATATCTGGATCTGGGCCGGATCGAATTGCTTTTAAGCAATTTGATTGGTTGAGTTAAAATCAGACTGGATCGGTCCGGATTTGAAAGAAGTTGAAACAGTTTCAAAGACCAAAAGGATCCGCTCTGGATCAATTTTTTAAGTGCCAATCAAATTTCTTTAAAACGACCTGACCCAGTCTGGCTGAAAAAGTTGATTTTAATAAAAAAGATGTTTGAGTTTGTCTCTTATGTGCAAGCAGTCAACATGTAAAAAGAGAGGAGAACAGAAATACATTATTGTTGATTCTATTACCTAAATATATATTAATACCTAAATATTTGTTCGATATAAATTATAGCATTAATTAATCATGCTGTTTATTTGCTGTTTAAATAAAGATAAGATAAGATAGTTTTTATTTATCAACAGTAAGTGCAACTATTAGGAAAAATATATATAACAAATCTATAGTAAATCATAAATCTTATCTTATTTAAGTAACAGTCTATTAGCAAATAAACAACATGATTATAATTAATGCTATAATTTTTGTCAAACAAATATTTAGGTAAAAAGAAAGAAAGGTTTTGTTTCTTTGGTACACAGTACGTCTATTTAAACACGTAGTAAATGTTATTCATGTTACAAAACATAGCGGTCGAATTCAACTTCCACACCACCACGGCCCGTCCTACAAAGTTGAGAATGGTTTTTAGAGTGTCAATCCGCAGAGGCGCGCCGAAGGCAAAACAAAGGAGAGCGAGGGCATCTTGAGACGACAGTCTACCGTTTTTAACCTATGTTTTAATTTTATGTTGCAGATTATTTTACTTTGGCTCTCTTTTCTATGGCCGATAAACAATTACTTGGGACCGACTAATATTGGGATATGAACGGAGTATTACTACTAAATATTACTAACCTTTTTTCTTCTCTACTTGGCTAACGTTTGATGAGAAATATGAAACAAAATGATTCATCCTGTCTGTTGTTCTATCTTCCAGCGAAGGTTTCACCACAAAACGTGACGGGATCTAAAACAAAAGATCAATATGTTGGAGCAACAAAAAATACCATTCACAGAGAAGAGTAATGAGTCAACGATCTTGCAATTGATTGGTTTCTTCATACCAAATAAACCAATCCACTGTTGTAATATGTTTTGGAAGGAAAAGTAAATTACGAAATAATCGATTGAGCAAGACAGCTAATTTGTTAAGCTAATTACATACCGGTAATATATTATTTAGTCTCGTGCTCAGGAAATGTTAACTTGGAGCCTGAAAATAACCACCGGATATCACCAGTGGAGGAGTGTTTTTTGAATGTAGTTATCAGTTGCAATGCTGAAAACTATTCGTAAAAATACTCCTTCACAGATAATATCCGACAATAATGTTCCGGCTTGAATTTCATAATTTAACAATCCTACAAAAGAGGTTTGGGACTGAAGTATGATGCACGTAATTATTTCATAACAACCTCATCCAGAAAATATTATGGATCAAGGAATCCTCCTTCTCAGGAAACGTTAACTAAGTAACTAAGAATTAAATTATATCAATCGGGAGGAAAGATTTTGGGAAAAAATAGTTGCAATTTCAATCTTTGAACAAAATAGTCTCGTTTAAAGTTCCTGTAATTAGCCTAACAACTGTATTAATTAAGAGGGTAAGTGAACGCTTATGAGAAATTAAAATTTACAACAAATTCTCATTTTGTAAACGCTCAGAGTGATTACCTATTTGAAGATGCGTCTGTTCGAGAGACACTTACTTATAATAATTCAGAACCTACATATCCAAATATGATAACTTTATTCATCAATGGCGTTTATAAGTTAAAGAAATTGTTTGTAAGAAGATTTGAAGCAACAGACTATAAGGAACATGAGCGTAAAGAAGAGATAACTTAAGACGGTGACGTCGCTTTCAACCAATGTAATGGCTTCAGTTAGAATTCGTACAAACGAATTAGCCTAGTGGAAATCCGCCTTTCGGAAATGTCTCAAAAATGAAATTTACAGAGTAATATACCAAGGTCTTTTTAAACCTCCTTGAATGTACTGAGTCAAAGATGTTACAATGCATTGGTTTATTCATACAGAAGAAATCAATCCATTCAAAGTTCGTAGGCATAACACCCTTTCGCTTAGTTTCATTTCTCTTAAATTTGTTACTATACCCAGTTCGCAAAAACTTGTTCAAAGTCCGCAGGAAAGACGCTAGAACAACGATTTCAACGTTGTTCTAGCGCCTTTACTGCGGACTTTGAACAAGTTTTTACCCACTGGAGGTTTTTCTTGCGACATTTTGAGATGTCTATTTATTACCTTACGAAGGAAATATTTCAGAACAAAACTGAACTATCTTATCTTATTTTAAGAAACACTTCCTCTAATTATCCTAAATCCTGTTATGACTCAAATAAATAACGGATTATCTTACTTACGACTTAATTGCGAATCGCACAGTTTTGTGGTTGTTTATTTAGTTGTATTATAAAGTGTGTGACCAGGGAAAGTCAATATTTAAATACAACAAATTGATGATAAATAAAAGCAGGAAGATTATAAAAGACTCTACAATCTCAACCTCGTTCCCAGGCGTCTCTCTTGACGTCTACATCAATAACGAGAGAGAAAGAAACCATTTCTTTCCGTTTCGATTGAGACGTCAAGTGAGAAGAAGCCCTGGGGACGAGGGGGCTAATAATCTTTCAATTGGATTTAAATCTTCTCAGTTTTTTATTTTAGCTGACAACAGATTATGTTGTTAGTAATAGTGGTGTATTCTGTTTGACTTCATTACAAAGTTGCGGGTCTGAAATACCATTCCGGAAAGCAGTGTTCCAAACCCGTTTGAAATTACTAAATGAATGCATATCGGGTCTGTGGCAAGTTAGAATAATCCTTCCACGTATATCCAGCAACGAGTTTACTTAGCCCTATTCAGGCCCCGGGGGCACGAAGTAACATTTTTTCAAACTTTTGAATGGCCTCTATGACTTGGATTTTATTAATTTTCTTATAGTATATCTAGGATCATTTTGAAAAACAAATATTTGGTAACTAGGGATAATTTTCCCTTAGCAACCATATTTTTGGCAGGTTGTAGAAATAAGTTGTTTTTTTATTATTTCTACCCGAAAACGATCTGACAATTTGTAAAAAATATATTTTTATCTAAAATCTTTTTTGCACTAACTGTTTTGCTATGATGACTTCATGACGTCATCAAGAAAATTATTATGCTAAGTGTTGAGCTAACTTTATGGAAAGTCTTGACACTGCAGCATGGTCTAATCAAACTTTTTGAAACGCTTGTTTTTAAAGAAAAATGACTTGTGTTATTTTGTAATGCATTTAGAATGTTTATTGATGCTAATATAACATTTTTAGCCGACACAGTGTACCAAATTTTGACGAGTTCCGTTTTCTCTATATCCCTGACACAAACTTAGTCCATGAATAAGCCCAACCCACTCGTAAATAATCCCCCCCCCCCCTCCTTCTATTAGTCCACCAAAAATGCTTACGAACTTATATAAGCCCTAGGCTGATGGTATGGATATGTCCTACAGACGCAAAGCTTTCTGTTACTTACAATCTCTACTATTCATGCTCTTGTTGACATTAAGGCGGATATCCACTAAGCAAATTCGTTCGCACGAATTCTAAATGAAGCCATTACATTGGTTTAAACTGACGTCACCTGTACTCTCTTCTTCAAAAAACAACGATGAGTTGTAGTCAGAGTGGTAGAATAAAAATATACTGATATAAAAATGAAATACCACGTGACTGTAATGAAATGCAAAAATCATAAATATATATTATCTACAAAAGAAGGGGGCACACGACGTCGGATAAACGTAGAGAATTTGCCAAACGACGCGACCCCTTTTTGGCATTGTTTCGACGTTGATTTGACGTCGTGTGCTTGCAGGAATGTCAGCGTATTGATTTAAAACCAATCAATAGCAACCCAGTGGGAAAAAAACTCGTTCAAAGTCAGCAGTAAAGACGCAAGAACAACGTTGAACACGCTGTTCTAGAGTCTTTATTTCGGACTTTAAACAAGTTTTTACACACTGGGAAGGCTGTGATAACAAGGTTGAACATAACAATCCATAAAATCTTACCAGAAACGATTCGTTCTTTTTTATATGATCATCTACACCGTCTATAAATTATGACTATACATGTGAAAATAAATCCATCCATATTTACAGAGCATAATGACGTCATAACTGTGTATGGGGAAATCGTCTTAAGATAAACACAAATGTGAAGTGTAGGAAACGATACTTTCCCTTGTGAACATATAAGATGTGTGAAAAAGTTGACCTCTTTATTACTCATAGATATTTTTATCTATGCTACTTGAGTAAACTCTCTCATGAATCAAACTTGCTATAGAAAAGCATATTTATTCACAATACTTGAGTCCAACTGAACTTGCTGATTGGTTTCCTAGCCTCAAATGTGATATGAAAGAGTAATAATCTCTGTGAAGGAGCGGTTTTTAAGTACAGCTTCGGAAGGCTACAAAACCTGAAGCTACACTCAATAGACCTATTCACAATTACATGAAAATGAAGCGTTGGCTGTAACTTGCTGCAATAGAATAACTTCCTTTTTGCATGTTCCTACTTTGAACGGCCAACGCCTTGTTTTCATGTATTTGTGAATAGGTCTATCTACTCTCTTCCACAGTGACTACTTTCTCTAATTTAGAGTACTGATACGGCTATGCATAGCCTCTTTCACAAACTCTATATCTGAGGGGAGACATTAGCTACACGGCGCTTTTCTTTTTGGGATGCCCTATATGGACTGTGTATTTCTAAAATGTGTGAACAAACTAATTGCAATTACAACATCGATAATATTACACCCTCCTTCACAGATTGATTTTACCATACCCGGTTTCTGTAAACAGAAAGAAACAGTAACTTTTTGACATAATATTGAGATATTACACAGTTTCGTATGTTTAGCATTGGTACATGAACTGTTTTAAAGAAACTTACAGCGTGTGAAGATTTACTGTAAAAATAACGGAGATTAAAAGCTTCTCACGTGCGTACTTCTCACGTACGTGTCTGTTTCTCGTTTACTGACAATTAATATCTTCCGTTCTTTTAAAATAACAAACTATTCAAAGAAATATATTTGGTATCTCACTCATTGTACCGCAAATCATATGGTCACTTCAAATCACGTGACAGCCACAGACTATGGTAACCGCAGAAATTATTCTGTTAATCTGAATATATAATTTGAATTGAGTCAAATCTTGAATCAGCGTTGTTCTAGCGTCTTTACTGCGGACTTTGTTTTTACCCGCTGGGATACTGAAAGTATCCCGAATTAAACCCCTTTAACTTAGACTTTGTTCACACTTATCGAATAGAAATAATTTCGGAATGAATACCATATAGGCCTTGAGTTCACAGTGTTCCTTATCTAGCCGATATACTCAGCGGAATGGTATTGTTTCGCTTGTTGCGGTGTAACGAAATCATCCTGGCTTAGTATCCACACATTAAAACGGGATCATTCCGAAATAGCTCTTATCCGATAAATGTGAAGATAGTTTTGGAATCCAAGAACCGCCACGAAAAGTGTTCTGGCAACGAGCTTTCATTTGATTGGTTTCCTAGTTACAAAGAAACCAATAAAGTACCAGATCTTCCCTTAAATTCTATTTTCGCTTCTTGCCAATTTTATTTTGTCACTATACAGTTCTAAGTCTCAGTTCTAAAAACTACCAAGAAGTAACCTGAACCCTGGTCCCTGGTCCTTACTGCTCGGGCTCACAATCTTGATGGGATCTTCTCTTTTGACGTCTAAATATGTAAAAACGGGAGAGGTCTTCAGTTAAAAAGAGAGAAGAAGCGCTGGGATCAAGGTTGCTCGGGCTCAGGCAATATTCATATTATAATGAATTGCTATAAACAGATATTAGTAAAGGTTTTATTGAATATTTTTTTAATGACAAATGTCGGAAATCACTTCAAATTATCCCATCGTTATCATAAGGAAGATTTAATTCTTCTGTAAACACCAACTTCTGAAAGACAATTCCCAATCATATCACTGCGTGAAATACTGCAAAATACAGACCCGTATTGCTCTGTATCCGGACTGTGTATCACCATATATTTTTCATGCTGTGTATATTTAACAACCTCATGCCCAGTATTATTAGATAAATACATCCATGTTATATCCTGGTCGTTACCACGGCTGTAGTTGATCTTTAAGAAAACTAGGCTGTGGTTGATCTATAAGAAAACTAGGCTATGGTGGATCTATAAAAGCGACACTTTCTCAACTACCCTTGATAAAGGGCTATCTCTAAATTACTTTCCAAAAACACGGTGTTGAATCAATGTTCAAACACCGCCTCATGCTTGTTACTGTAGGTATAAGGTCGAGTCAGTAGTCTTCATTAACTCTTTTACGAAGTTTATAACCTACTGTAGACTAAAGATTATTCTGTCCAAAAGTGGAATTACACAGGAATAATCTTAAGGTCATAAAGAAAACATTCCATTGATAGAAATTGCTATTGCACCTCGTGTGATACCCATTTCTACTGATTTCTTCTTTTTTTGCCTAGTGTAAATCCACCTTTATAACATCCTAATATTCAAAATCATGACATAAATATATCCCTTAAAAAATAAACATATGAGGGGTTGATATTATCTAAAATAGGAAGGGAAATAATAATAATAATAATTGCTACCATTACCCCCTGAAAATATGACAAAGGATATAAGAATGACTGTTAAAATAGTGTAAATACGGATGTCCGTCATGAAAGAGTTAAATTGGAGACAGTTCCTAACAAACCCAGTGGGTAAAAACATGTTCAAAGTTCACAGTAAAGACGCTAGAACAACGTCGTTCGATGTTGTTCTAGCGTATTTACTGTTGACTTTGAACAAGTTTTGCCTACTAGGAAGACTAGACTGAAGAAGAATAAATGGATTATATCTTGATTTAGCACATACGTGATGACTCACGTTTCAAGACACCTAACTATCATAAAAGGGTCACACACACGCTGACCAAACAACTGTGAAGAACAACAGTCGAAACAACAGTCTAAGAGAACCCTGCTGGCACACGACATCGGAACAACGCCGGAATAACATCAAACAGCATAACGTTGCGTACACCTCTCAACACGTTTCTAACAACTTATGTTGGTCTTTGTTTGCATAGATATTGAACATGGTATTCTTCGAATTTCGACAAATTTTCTTAGGCCCCTAAAAAATATAATTTTTCAAAACGACGTCATTTCGGATGTTGATAAGATAACGTGTGTAATATTCCGGATGTGAGCAGAACGATTCCATTTACTGTCACGAGTACGGTTTAGCATCTATGTAGCGGTCAATATCAGGAACAAATCTTGGTGTCCGCTATAAGGAGGTGTCTGTCAAAGTAGAGGTTTTTTAAAAAATGTATATATTCAAACAAGCCTAATGTAACAGGGCCGGCAACGCTTACCCACTCCCTCACTTATTTGGATAGCAATTTTTTTGGAAAAAGCTTGTTTTTGAAGAATAGTGAATTTTTTTATTTCTGAATATTCTTGCTGTGCTAATATGTAATACCAAATTTTGAACTTTTTCCAATCGCACTCAAAGCACTGGATTTTCTTTTAATCACCCCTCCGATTTCAAAAGCGTGTCACCAACCCTTTGAATGGATAGAACTGTTTTAATTCCATAATTGTTAGCCTGAACTCCAGTCCTAAACTACTACGAATAGTAGTAAGGGACTAGAGCTCAGGCTAATAAATATAAAATTTAAAATATCATGTTTAGGCATACAATCTTGGAAATAATGAAACATTTTGCAATTTTTGACCAATTCTAGACGCCACAAGTGTAACTTAAATGCGGAAAGTGGAATCCTACAGATCTATATCGTAGATTTTTTTTGTGTGTAGACTTAAGTCCTTCTAAGCCTATTGGCTAAGATCAAGTGCAGTATCGGTATCACCTAGTTTTCTTTAATTAATTAGGGAGAGTACTCTCGGGTCTGGCGATGCTAGTCCGGCTATATTGCTACTTATCCATTAGGAAGGGAGCTTCCGATCGGCGAATAATTTTTGCGCTGTGGTGGAGTGAGCAATCAGCTATCCGGAGCACGGCTATTAGTCGTCTTCGTGGTGAGCACAGACTTGCACCTCTCTTCGGAGAAAATCCGGCAGACCTAAACTAAGAAACAAAGACTTTGGAAGTTTTTAGGTCTATTTGTAAACTGGGGATTTAAGATCTTAGGTCTATTTGCGAACCGGAAAAATTATGTTGTTCCTAGCAGCCTAGTACCCAGGCTTTTGGAAAAAGTAAAAACTTCGTGCTGTTCGTCTTTACTAATGAAATATAAGGCTTTTTTGTCTTAGTTGAATTTCGGAATTTTGTAGGCTTTTTTAGGACTTCAGCAGCATGCGGATGAGGTACATTGTTCTAATCTCTTTATAAATTTTGATTAAAACATGCTGTTGTTTTGAAACTTTCCCAACAGTTACTTCTACACGTAAATATAGTTTTCGCATATTCAATTTAGTGCTGACATCGCAATTTTTAATGACGTCGTCAAAGAAAAGCACGCGATATGAAAAAAATATGTTAAAAGCAACTTTAAGCAAAACATTTATTCAAAATAATTCCCCCAACAGCCCTCTAGGAATATGATTAAGAAAGACGAAATGGAATATGTACATCTAATGGTGTAGACTTCTAGGTCCCTTATAAAAACTATTAACCCTATTTATACCGATCCGTCCATGCTGAATTATTCCGGGTCGCGCTTAATCAACGTGAATGTTGTAAAAATAGAACGACAAATCGTTTGGGTCTGAAATTTTTCATGATAATTAACTTAGGTTTTTGGCATAAAAAATCACAACATTAATGCATCTCAATCTATTAACAGAGTGTTTTACCAAGTAAAATTTTTGTTAATTCATAAAAATGACTATACCGATTTAATAAATTTAAAAAAATGATAATGAAAATACAGTACTCTTAATATATTTTCTTTCGTGAAGTATATTACAATGAATTGAAGAACCAATCACTAGAAAAGGTCACTAACAAAGGCTTATAACTCAGCAAGGTGACTTTGAATAACATGCACTCGTGGCAGAATCTTCGTAATAGCTCCGTTCATATATATATATGCGCCCGCTTAAATTTGATTCGCTCATGAAGAGCGCGACCCGGTATAAATATGGGTTTAGCTACAATGGAATGAATATTACCAAAAATCTCTTCCATTTAAAATCTCCCCATACACAAACTTCTTACGACGAAATAAATCCCTCCATTTTGACTTTTGAAGAGTGCTCTATGTTACGATACTCTTCTCGCGACTGTTCGGTTTGTGGGAGTGCAGGATGTGCTGTATCTGTATACTTAATCAGGTGTAGAGCTTAGATACTGAGATGTGATTGGATGTTCAACTGTACCGCTAGGAAGAGTAACACCGAGCCGAAAGTGCTCGTTTATGACGCCCTCACTACCAATCAACTCCAGGTAATACTTTGTATCAGCTACCAAAGTAACGCCAGATGATATTTGTGCAGGATGTTTACTGAAAAAAAAGAAGAAATAATGAAAACTGATCACTCTCCTACGTAGCACCAATAAACTGCAAAACGGGCGAATTGGATTAATTTTTATTTTCCTCCGATGCTCCCTCTGATGCGGAGGAAAGTAAAAACCAGTTTTAAAACAACGATCACAATACAATATACTCCCGGTAACTCGAACCTCCAAGGGACCATGGAGAAGGGACCAAGCAAAATGGTTCGAGGTAACAAATGTTCGACTTAAACGAAGCTTTCAGTAAGTCGAACTTTGGGGGAAAATAAACATTAGTTTGAGTTAAAGCGATTAAAGATAACGTTTCTCTTATCGTTTGTTAGGAAGGCTGTAAAAAATAAATAAACTGAAGATGCAAGATTTTTCCACTTGAAAAATGTTCTTATGTCACATTGTTTAAATTTCACGGATATCTCATCTTCCACTATTCCATCTATTCGATTCAGACTTCTTTGAATTTCTTCGCCTTTTTCGCTAAACAACATAAATTCACGCAAAAAGTTCGAGTTATCCGAAGAAAATGGCCGAGGGAAAATACAAATATGGTTCGAGATAACGAATGTTCGAGTTATTCGAGGTTCGAGTTAACGAGTGTTTTTTATAAGAAAGTATCAGGGAAGGTTCAAGGGGAATAGAAAAACGGTTCGAGATAACAAAAGTTCGAGTTATCCGGTGTTCGAGTTACCGGGATTTTACTGTGACAACAAACACTTGCAAAATATTTGCTTCATTAAGGTTGGTTTCCACTAGGCGTTCTATGCGAAAGCCGAAATATAACGTTCTATTGGTAGAAATTGACGGCACACATCATGTGACGTCAATTTCTGCCAATGGAAATGTCTTTATTTGGCTTTCGCAAGGTATTATTTAGTCTGATGGAAATCAAATATTATCTTGCAGTCACAGGACGTCTAGCTAAAATAAGCATCGTTTTGTTGTATTTGCCATCACAGACTCGCATATAGTGGAGATCCATGTTATATTAGCCTGAGTTCCAGTCTCTAATTACGAACTACTTGGAACTCAGGCTATGTTTATATATACTTTACTGATTATGGTCTAGACGTCGTGTGTACGACCATAACTGTTTACAGATTTTTCAAAATCGTGGCCGATTTTCCATAATGGCAGTTAGTAGAGTACCGAATCGTGACTAAAAATTGTAGCATGTAAACGCTGGTTTAGTGTGTCAAAGGTGTTTTCAAGATGGTAGACAGGGTTTTTCACATAATTAATAAGAATTGTTTTTTTTGTTTTGCAATAACAGCAGAAAATTTAAATAACTAAATCAACCTCAAGTTTTATATGGCAAAATTTACTTGTAGCACTGATCACAAACCAAAAAGCTTTTGCTTTTATAACTTTTTAATGAAAATGTGTTTTTATATTTATTTATAACTCCCGAGTTAATAACTAATTATAATTTATCAATCTCGATTTACGAATTTGACTACTACAAAACTGCAAAATTTGACTATGCAAAAATTATGATGTAATAACTCTTAAATTATCATAACTCAAATTTTTAATAAATGTCCCCTGAATGTTATCAGTATCACGGATCACCTAGTTCTTACAGAAAACAGTTCTTTAATAGCTATTAATAGCTTCATGCTAAAAATTTAAATAAGTGTACGATATGCTTGAGGGTGCACTAATTTCATATATTTAGGATTGAGAGATGCACTTAGTTGTGGCGTGCTTTGCTTATTCCAGAGAATTTTCTTAAGTCCGAATAAATACTGTATATATATTTATATCCTGTATTTTAAAAACCCTTTCAATTGATAAAAATAGATAAACATAATATAAAAATATTTCTCGTTCCCGGCCACTAAACATAACATTCTAAAAAAATATTCTTAAAATTTTCCCTAGATCTTAATTTGTCTGCATTCACATACGTGCTTTTATTATATATGAAACCTTTGATCAATACTTTTTGCTTGGAAATGGACACTTTTTGAGTACTACACATAAAAACAAACATGGGATTCGCAGAAGTTAGAAAAACAACAACATGAAGTATTTGTTATGAAAAGCAATGAGTTTATGGTAAAAGGTGTGTCTGCACACTTCATCTTTATTATCATTAAAATTCCAGATTACTCATTATGTATATGAAGTCAAGGATTTCATGTTCCCAAATCTCAAGTTTTATTTGGAGATATTGGCTCAGGAAACAACATTGTTATAATAAGGATGGTCAAACATTTACACAAAATAATGCTACACACATAAGCATGATAATAATATATACAAATGTGAAAATAAAAGGTGTCCACTTAAATATTATTTTTTACAGCATATGATTTTTCAAATCAAAGCATAGAAGTAAATTCTTTTCTCAAAATTAAAGATCAATATTAATAATTAAATATATGAAAATATATGAATGACACCCTTCTTCGCAGAGAATACAAACACACAAGTCCAAACTTTTAAAACAACTTGTATATATATATGAGTTTTTGCTTTGTTCTGTTGATTTTCAGTAAATATATACATTTACTTAGGCTGATGTTTATTTGAATTTTTGTTAAAATTTTTCAGTCTTGTTTAGTAAACGTGAAAACATCATAATTACAAATAAAGAACGTGTATATATGATTTAATGTTAAGATATATAAAATTGAAGTTGAGCTCAAACACTATAAAATTTATTAAAATATCAGAAAAAAATCTTCGAAACAATTTTCATGGGAAAAAGAGATCACAGCTTACAAATCCAGAATATGTAAAGCATGTATCTACCAGCTTCATAGGGATTACTAAAGGAATATAGTAAATTCTTTTAGTATATGCTTTAATTGACTCTACCTGGGCCATGTCTAAAATATTATACCTTATTGTAAAATCCTGGAAATATCATTCCTACAAATTTTCTTGGCCAAAAAATTATTTTTATCTTCTTTTAAAACATCATTTTAAATAAGCTCAACTTATGATGTCGATAATTGAGGTTCAATATAAGATTGGTTGAGGAAGCTGTTTGTTTATTAGAAGAAATGTGGTAAATACTAGTAGTAAAGATGCACAATAACAAAACTAGAATACATTTATTTGAGCATTATTGCCTCCATCCCTTGATTACAACCTACAAGGGACAGCTTTATATTTATCAAGCTACAAATTTTACATTAAAGAACATTGGTTTACAAAAAACAATGTTAATGTTTTTCATCCATAAATTATATCTATCCAGAATCCTGCATATTTTTTAAATTATTAAACAACAATTTGAACTTTCATGGACTTTGAACTGTTCAGATAACTTATACAAATTTATTATCATATTAAGTACATAAAAATAACAATTTCCCTGTCTATTCTAATTACTTTTTAATATGAAAAACTTAGTCGCAATGACAGGATGCAGAATTATTTAAATGAGATCAAAATAGGTTTCTGAATACTGGTGAGCCTCAAGTCCAAGGTTAGAGGGCTTGTTGAAATGCTGATTCAAACAACCTACTATGCAAAATGCAGATTAGATCTAACAGAATATTTCACATAATTGTAATAAAAAATGAGAGCAAATAAAGAGATAATAATGAGAGCAAATAAAGGAAGTATTCAAAGCATGGAGATTTGAATATATATAAATAAATCTTTCCTTGTGATGCAACACAAAAGAAATCCCACACACTTGACAGGTATTCTTGATAAGAATACACTAAACATGAGATCTCCCAACTAGTTTATCTAACCCAGAACAATTATTATATAGTATAAATATATATTTTTAAACCTTGATGATCTATGTATAGTACAAATAATCAATAGATTTACAAAATATGTGTAATGTATTATTATAGTTAAAAGAAATTTATAAGTTATAAGTGAAGCTATGCTAAAAAATCACTCCTCCACAGTAATGATTTGTATTTATTTCTAGTACCATAAGTGATAGTCATAGACATCTGCTTTTTTTAGCAATTTTAATTAATGCCAATTACTTCGTGTTTGGCCATAAAACATCTCGCAATCTTATTAATTTCAATATTAAACTGTTCTTAATGACACATACAATATATTCAGATAATAACAGTGCTCGTAACATCCTAATTATAAATGCTGGAATAAAATAATTAATAAGTAAAACATATCATAGAATAACAGCCATGTTGGCTGCAAATTTTCTGAAAAATCTCTCCTCCACAGTGATGACCGGCTGTTATTTCGAGCCCTGGAATAATGTTCTCATCTACCATTCTCATCATTTATTTTACTATAATGAAATAGCTATGAATATGGTAAGAACCCTCAACGTAAAAGATATTTGCTGAATTGAAATTAGCCCACAACATACAGTATCCAAACAATTCTTCCAAACATGTTTTAGTGCTCAACATTAGAACAAATCAGTAAGGATAGACCTATTCACGAATACATGAAAACAAGGTGTTGGCTGCTCAAAGTAGAACTTGTCGTGACAGCAGAACTTCTGTTTTGTGCATATGCTTGCCTTCTTAAAAATCATTATTACATTCAAGTAACTTTTACTGTGCAGAAAGACAAATTATTTATAAGTTATTGATTGTATATTTGTGACAAAACACCAGATATATAGATAGAAGGCAAAATTAAAAAATAAATATAAACAAAGGTATGAAGCACCACTTAAAAGAAACAGAAACTATACAGTAAACTACAATAATATCATCTGGGTGATAGCACTTTTTTGATAAGTTTAGGGCTAGGCTTATGCATGGGCACTGTGTTTCTAGAGGACGACTACATTATTCTATATAATATATAAATTTGGACACTTTCAATATTTATAACAAACAAGCTGAAAACACTCCTCCACAGGTAACGTCAGACTGTTATATTGAGGCCTGAACAACGTCAGTGCTCGAAGCATGCGATGTCAATTTCTACCAATGGAATGACTATAATTTCTTTCTACGCATACAACATATTTTCTCTTCTAGTTCCGTCAGCGGAACATTTTCTGAATTTCTGGCTTAATAGCCTTTATCAACAGTGTATACCAAGCAAAAAATGTCTTAAGTCTCTGGAAAATGGTCTAAATAATCACTCCTTCATCATCGTGTAATTATTCGTTCTTATGCTGAACACTGAAATAATATATTCCTCATTTTATTCAAGTTACAATATGTCTTATCATCACACAGTGATAATCTAACACCATCTGATTTTATACCTACTGCTGTGTTGTGCTGTAACTATACATGAATCCTACCCCAGGGTTGGAAATAAGAGATATTAGTAAGTAGGGGTGAGTACAGAGTCAACAATACAATTCAGCATCTTGTTATAGGGAGAAAGAGAGAGAGAGCTAGCCAGAAAGCATATACCTCTTTTCTGCTACCTTTTCGCCTCTTACATGGCACTGATTTTATATTGTTTGATTGAGGAAAGAGCCAAGATTCACCCAAGGGGCCTAGTATTCATCGATGTATGTTGTCCTTGAGTTTTGATTTACTCAGCAAAACCAGGGCTTAATAAATAATTTCTTAATTTATGCACTTTATATAACACTCGTTTTCCCTTTGTACATGTAAGAAAATTTTAATATTTGATTGATGATCTAATGTTTCGCCATGGTTCTTGGCTCTTACAGTGAAGTAAGTTAAACGTGTCATAAAGAGAGCTAAGTATACTTGGCTAAGAGAGTAACAGTTTTTTAATAATTTCACAAACTTAATTGAAACCCGATTCTCTGCTCTGTTCAGTTCGCAAAATGTCAAAGTGACTTGATAAAAATTTACTACGAGTCTAGATGTTCACAACGCTATTTTGTATCCCAAACATCTACTATATGAAGCTGTACTTTGATATCACCGGAAATTCCCCCTCATAGAGGGCAGGGCAGGGATGACCACAAAAAGAAAGGTGGACTGATAAGTATAATATAGGTATACCTACAGTTCTGTATTTTGTGTGCACTGCTAATTTGTACATTTAAGGAGCTGCACAAAATTTCAGTTTATTACGATGTTTCTATCGAGCGTTACAGCTATGTTAGTGAACAAAATTCAAGGGGCCTGGGGCGAGTAAACAAACATCTATTATATTTTTTTTAATATTTTTTAACTTCACAATGTTTTATTTAAACATAAATTGTTGCCACAACCGTATTTTCCGGCAATGTAGAGACCTAAATGTTGAAAGTTTTCCCCTCCGTGCGCACCATGGGGCCACCTCGCAGAGACACTGCTGTAAGCAAATACCAAAACAAATGTCCCGAATTCCAATAAGCCAAGGTTGGAATGTCTGCATAATGATTGTTTCGATTAATGATTAAACTAGGGTGACATGAAAATCTAGAACTATAAGATATGTGTTTCTCCTTTAAAAGCAACTAGCTATAGCTAAGTACAATTTTTTATAAGAAATATAATCAAACAAACTTTACTTTCTTCTGTTCTTGTTGTATTATTAAAATTCAAGAATGAAACAAACTTGTCAAGCTGATTAACAGCTCAGATTTCGTACCTGATACAGAAATCTATCCTTGTAAAAATAAAGCAACTGTGAAGCAACTTTTAGCACTCAGATTTTAAAGCAACTTTCAGAGTAGTGGGCGGTAGACATTATATAAAAAATTATTTGTGCAATAAGTGTACTTACTCTTGACTTAATTTAGGCTCAGCTGGTTGCTTTTTCGTTGTTTTTTTTGTTTTTGCTTTGCGTTTTGGTGGTTTCGTACCATTTGCTTTCGGTGTTTCTAGTTCCATACTTAAACATTCAGTAATCAAAGCTTCCATCATTTTGTTTGCATTTTCTTTTCTGTTCCATTTACATTCGATTCGTTCATAAGCAAAACTGAAGTTTCATATCTTAACAATAATTTTTTTTCAATCGACTTCAGTTGTATATACTCTCACTTTTCCAGATAGTTACGACAGATTTTAACCAATTCTTGAAGCATAAAATTGTAGCTAGCATAAATATTTTATTTGGCGACCACTTTGTTGTCCACCGTTTTGTTAGCTACCACTTCGACGAAGTTCTTAAAATTCTCTAACGTTTCAGGGAGATACATTGATTTTTATTTTAGTTCTCATAAAATTTTAGAATTTAAATATTCAAACTTTAAACTTAATTTTGTAGATGGTATAGTATAAATTTTATAGCAGATGTACGAAACAATTAATTTGCATTGAAAGCGTTATTATTATTACATAAAGTTTGAATATTACTCTTAGGATTACCCCCTGATACGCAGAAGATTAAAGCCATAAGCAGAAACCTCATACTTCAAAGGTTTGTGGCTCTCCACCGTATAGAATTATAATTCAAAGTACAAAAGTCATTTGCTCAAAGATTTTCGAGAAGCGACTGCTGAATTTCGTGGGTCTTGTCACGTTGGTTAGTCTCGAGGGTTACGTACCCCTCGCGCCCTCGCGGGTGTCTAGAATGGGTTAATTTTTTCTCGTGGGTCTATTTTTTTTCTCGTGTGTCCATTTTTTTTCTCGTGGGCCATTTTTTCTGCTGCTCGTGGGTCCAATATTTTTTCTGGTGGGTTTAATTTTTTTCCCGAGGCTATTGTTTCTTCCTTATGTGCCCAAAGACAGTTTTTTTACCTTTCAGGTATTGCGAAAAAAGTTCTATAGTTAGACTGACGAAGCCAAACTATTTGGATTTTTAGGAGATAATTTTCGTTACATTCTAATTTTTTGTCAATTAAACTTGTTCAAAGTCCGAAGTAAAGGCGCAAGAATGACGTTGTTTTTGCCAGGCATGGTATAGAAATGGGACCAAGACCCATAAAAGTGCGACCATGGAAATAAAAGTGGGACCCCAAAAATGATAATGGGATCCCAAAAATAAGTATGAATAATTTTTCCTCTACATGTAAATAAAAGTAGAATGCTAACGGACAAGAGCAAAGTTTGAGCATAGTCACTATGGTTTGAGATAAGAAAAAGATGATGGGGTTACAGATTAGCGAGAGAGACCTGTTGAATTTAAGGTAGTATTTAGGGTCCATAAGTGGTTTGCGACAATTTGGAACGTTCAAAATAGTGAGAAACGACAATTGCAACAATGAAGTTTCCTGAGTCACTTTGCTCCATTCAAAATTATTCGTAACTTGCAAATCAGTAATGATGGAAAACGATTGAAGTGAAAATAATGCTTATGTATGATATGAAATATGCGTTTCGGATTCGTAATAGTCTGCACATAGAAATCTTTGATTCATATTTCTTGAAAAAATTATGAGGCCATAAATAGCGTAACATTCGATATTCAAATACATCCATTATGTCATGTTTATTACTAAGCATGTAATAGTTTCTTGGAGCACCTTTAGCTACTCAAGGTTTTATTTTCAACAAGTACTCTCGACTATCTAATAGACGGGCAGGGTGGAATAAACGTCCAGGGTGGAAAAGTTTTTTAAATTAATAAGCG
>JAULBZ010002713.1:0-18099 GCA_032360805.1 Neoturris breviconis | reverse complement strand
GAGATTTATCGGGAGCTGAAAAATCTCACTTCTACAGTGATGGCCAGAAGTTAATATAAACTGTATTTGGTTTTGCAAGGGAGTTAGTTGTCCTTTGAAGGACTTTTAACTATAGGAACTATTATTAGGTTGAATAAGTTTTGATGACAGTTAGTAAGGAACCATCTCAAAAATTCGTTTTAAAAAGCAGATAATATTTTAGCAGCTGAGGAAGCCAAAATTAATAAATTTGAGAAAAATTCATCTATGATGAAGAGTGTCAAGTCAACGAGCTTGTAATAGATTGGTTTCTTTAGTATGATTCAGCACTCTTTTCCTGAGAACAAATTTTGGAGATGGTCCCTTTAGGGATCATCTCAAAATCTTTAAATAAGAATACTGGGTCTTGCAACCGATTTCGATAAAATATTGTGACAAAAAATTTGTTATTAGCAGTATTCCCATTGGGAAAAAACCTGTGCAAAGTCCACAGTAAAGGCACTACAATAACATTTTCAGCATTGTTTTAGCGTCTTTACTGTGAACTTTATAGCAAATTTTTTCCCACATGGATTTTTCTGTCAAAAAGCGATGTTGATTAGACATTCCTAACGACGCTAGACATTTTGAACGTTGTTTTGGTGTCTTTATTGCGGACTTTGAACAGGTGTGTGCCTACTGTGTTTGCAATCCTACAATACTGCCCAGGTTGTTTTTTATCCAACAGGCTCATAGTAAATTGATTTCGTTGTTAAAAGTCAATGAACGAAATAAGAGCTAAACATCACTGCTGAGGAGTGATTTTTTAAGCATACATTCAGGTTAGAAAGGCTGAACCCAGTGGGCAAAAACATGTTCAAAGTCCACAGTAAAGATCTTAGAACAGCATCGTTTGAGCTGTTCTAGCATCTTTACTGCAGACTTTGAACATGTTTTTGCTCACTGGGAAGTTGTACTCAAAATATTATACTTATTACAACCATTCAAAGTATAACTTTTATCAGTTGTGTGATCTTTGATCCATTACACTTTTCTTCATGTAGTAATTTTGTGATGATCCCTATTCTTTGTGGTTATAATAATCAGTTTATAATATAGACTTGCTTATCAGCTAGTCTAGAAAGAAGAATACAGTTACTTAAAATATTTATCTCAGAGCTAAAGATAAGAACAAATAATCACTGCGGAGGAGTGATTATTGAGCATAGTTTGAAGCTGCAAAGCCTGAAGCTATGCTCAAAAATTGCTCCTCCACAGTGATAATTTTGTTCTTATTTCAAAGTGTTGTAATCTATAAGCTACTGTTAGAAAACACACTTGTGATAAAAGATCATTGATTAGAAATTCAGTGTTTGAAATAATTGGAAAGCCTGAAGTAATGCTCAAAAATCCCTTCTCCACAGTGATTATTTCCTCTTGTCTTGAATACTGAGATTGAAAGATCTATAAAGGACCAAACAAATGAGCAGTTAAGGTAGTTCAAATGTTGATTAAACCGAAAAATACCAAGTTGTTATACTAAGTGTTCAAAATTACTTTTTGCAGACAGGAGTTGGAAGATATAGATGATATTTTGAGGAAGGGGGTCCGAATAATAAAATTAAAGTAACTGGATAGACCATGTGTAAAAATAGTTCACCAATGGTCAAGATAAATAATGGTTAAATGGTATGAAGTTAGAAAGCATAAGGTTATGCCATTCGAGGGTATGATGGTATGGAGTTGGAAGGTATAGGGGTATGGAATTGGAGAGTCTTGGGGTATGAACTCAGTTTGAATAGGGTATATTTTTTGTATGTAGGGAGAGGGGGATTCGCAATTTTTGATTTTGGTAGGGGGTTGACTTATATATATATATATAGGGGGTTCAGTGGGGTGTTGCACACTATGATCTAAGGGCATAAAGTCAAGGGGATTAGGGTATGAAGTTTGAGAGTATAGTGTTATGGCATTAAAGAGTACAGAGATATGAAGTTGGAGAGTATAGGGTAGTAGAGGTATGACATTAGAGTGTATAGGGCATGAAGTTGGAAAGACAGGGATATGAAGCTAGAGAGTAGAGAGGTATGAATTGGTAAGTCTAGGGATATGAAGTCAGAGGGAATAGGATATGAAGTTGGAGGGTATAAATTTATGAAGTTGGAGAGTATAGGGCAGTAGAGGTATGGCAATGAAGAGTACAGGGATTTCAGTTGTGTATCTTCAGATTTTCGATGCCTGCCAATTCGGGCGAGCAAACGTAAAGTTTCACTCGTCAAATGAAAATGTCAGTTGTCCAAAGAAAATCCCTGAAATAGCCTTGCCGAGCTATCCTGATGTCTCTTAGAAATGAAGGCTGGGGATGTTACACCAGCCTAGTGCACACTTGTGAACCTAAAGCACGAGACAATTAAACTTTACCTTCACAAATATAAAGACAAATATTTTAAGCCTTGAAGATAATCATCTAGCATAAGTAGTGATTACGTGCCAATGGCACATCATTGAGACGTGTGTGTGTGAATTGAAACCGCTGAAATGCGGTAGACTACATGCTAAGTGATTATCTTTAATATTAAGTTTTGTGGTAAAAATTATGATAGACACTATTTTTTGTTTTGAAGAGTAAACTATCAAAATTAAGGCCTGTCCATTTGGGCAAGTGCGCTGCTAACTTTCTTCAAAGTCACTTGCCCGAATAAACTTCAACCCGTCGCTGGCATTCGGGCAAGTGTTAAGATATACTACTAGATATGGAGTTTGAGTGTATATGGATATGGAGTTGGAGAGTACAGAGGTATGAAGTTGGAGGTACCTTTTGAGAATAGTAGATATTTTGATTTGATGTCTTCCATAAAGTTTCCCATATAGGTATCAGAAAATCTGGCAGTACTAGGTAGGTATATAAGAAACTCAGGTTTAAAATCAGCAATAAATTTAGAAACCTGTTGGTACTGGGGGTGTGATTCTGCTCCCATCCCCATATTATGTTGTGTTAATTTTGAACCACTATGACAATGATAATGAAACTTTCTCCAACATTTAGTAACAACCTATTATACACATTTCCAGAAAACGTCAGCGTCATATCATCGTCAGATCATAAGTTCCGGGTCAATACGTGGAAGGACGCATTTTTATGTCGAAAATCCTTTGTAAATCGTCTTTGTTTTGACGTAATTTGTGTTTGGGTAATGCTTGCAACATGATACTTGGTAAAGTTACTTGAAATCATAAAGTAAATTATTTCTCTGATTTTTTTGTTAAAAATCTTTTTTTCTTCAGATTTCCAGGTGAAAATTTGGATGTTTTGCAACTTTTTAGCTCAAAACCTGGCTGGGAGCAATGCTAAACCACAACTAAACCACAATTATACTATCTATCTAAAACTGAAAATAAGCTTAGAAAGACATTTATAGAACTCTTTTAATTGTAAGTCTAAGAATACATGTTTTTTAAGCAATGTTAAAGCTATTTTACATATTTTGTGATCACATCATTGGAAAGTCTGGAAAGTTTCATACATAGACTAAGAGTCATTCAAAAGATTATAGATTTGTTGATGCAATACTCATCAACCAGATTCTATATAATGCTATTTTGGAGGAGTGCATTAAAAAATTAAACTTTTATAGTGTGAAAAATAACTGAGATGTTTCTATCATCTTTTAAATTTTTGATTAATTAAAGGTTCTTGATAGAGAATTTACTGAATTTCTTTGCATAATAAATTACAATGTTCTTATAGAATTATGCGAAGGAAGTCGCTACTAACTGAGAGTTTGTTTACAAAATTCTACACTATAAAGGATCTATAAAAGAAGATATTAGTTTTATAATGAGTTTCCATGGAATCAGGAAATAATTATTTTGAATTACTTTTGATAAACATGGTGATTAATAATCACTGTGGAGGAGTGATTTTAACACATTCTGGAAATCTCAAAAATCACTCATGCGGTGTTAATTTGTTCCTTGAGCGTACTACATTATTTTTCCTTAATCAGTGGTCAAAGTAAGAGCGAATAATCACTGTGGTGGAGTGATTTTTGAGCATAGCTTTAGACTAACTGTTAATAATTTTCCTTGCTTTTTATCCTATGTATGTTGTGTCAGGGCATTTGATTTGAGTTGGCTCTAAATCTTGTATTTGCTTGTGTCTAGTCACAAAATAACTGGACACCACCTGGGGAGGAGTATTTTTTTGAACAGCACAGTTTTCAGCCTTGCAGCTTTTATCATCATTTTACTTTATTTCAATGATACACAACAGGGTTAAAATACTCCTGGTCATCACTGTGGAGGAGAGATTTTTCAGCATATTTTCAGTCACATTTCAGTTACACCTTTAGTTGTGCAATCCTTTTGCTTTTAAAAGTACAAACCTACCCAGCCGGCAAAAACCTGTTCAAAGTCAGCAAAATAACGTCAGAACAACGATCTTTCAACGTTTTTTTAACGTTATTTTGCTGACTTTGAACAGGTTTTTGTTGGCTGGATAATGTCTGAAAGGTTTGCTTATTTACATAGCAAACATTTTTGTTTTATTTTCCTTCAGTCCTTTTGTCAATGCTTGCTGTGAAGGTTTTAATCTTCTAATATTTTTATTGTACTTTTATTATTGACTTACCCTTTGGTTTACTAAATTTCGAACAGTTTACAATTAAGTTTCTAGTGTTTATTATGTGGTCAAATCTAATTTGGAGAGTAGCCTATTAGAAGTATTGATTAATGCTTTTGATGATCATTGTTAAGGAGTTTAAGTTTGACTGTGATAAAGATCTGTATCTTTTTGAATACTTGCGTTGCATGTCCCAGTAAGTAGAAAGGTTGCTTTATTTATTTGTGCTTGTTATTTAAAGATTAGTCTAGAGTAAATTTGTAATTGTTTGGTAAAGAATTGGAGTTTTGTTCTTAATATTAGGTTATTTACTTGTGAAAAGTTTTAAAATTTAAAACTTTCTTTTGGCAGTTTATTTTTACCGAAAAGAAAGTATTTAAATGTTTCATAAACAGACTGATTTATTATGTTTTGATTTTACCAGAACAGAGTTTCTGGAGCTTCTATATTCTTGTGGTTGGTAATTTTTTGATGGAGTTTGTATTTACTTGCAAATACTTTTATTCTCTTCAATTATGAGAAATAAGGAAGTGTGCATTGTGGTGAGTATTATAGAGGTTAAAATAACTGCCAGTCATGACTGTGGAAGAGACATTTTTCCGAATTTTGAAATATTTTGTCATAATGTTTAATAAGACTTTTCCTTAAAAGTAACTAAATATTTTTTCTCTTGGCATTACAGATGTATCAAGCTAGGAATTGTGCAGAGCGATGAATAATGTATAAGTATCAATTATATTTCGTGTATGAAAAATTAAGAACCTAATAATAAGAACACTATAAGATTAAAGAACAAATCTAGACTAGATCATGAAACGGTGTCTTCGTCTTCAATTATTAGATGATGAGATTAATGTCTATGTTCATGTATCAAAGGAAAATAATTGTGAAATTCTTCAATATAAACATTTTCTAGTCGTGAAAAACTGGTGTTTTTTTTGTTTCGGTATTTTATTTCCGTCACACCAAATGACAAATAAAAAGTAACGAAAAACTTTGACTGAAAAATTTAGCTAATAATATTCTGAAAAATCTCTCCTCCACAGTGATAACTGGCAGTTATTTTAAGCCCGGAGTATGCAAGTCTGATTATAACTGCTGGACATCCTCATGGAGGAGTGTTTTTGAGTTTAATGTTCAGCTTGAAAACTGAACACTATACTTAAAAAGCACTCTTCCACAGGTGATGTCTGGCAGTTATATCAGGCTTGGTATATTTTGTTTCATAATAAGGGACTATCTAAGAAGTAATTCAACATAACACCCTTCACTATGTATTGCTTAGACATCTTCTCCTCTTTCTACATGACAATAGATATTTATGTAATTTAAAAAAATTATTTGGCTCGCTATTTATGAGGTATGATTTCAAAAATTGTGAAATATATATTACCTGCTTCAACAAACCAATCATTACAATCTGAAAATTAAGAACAGTTTTTTTTATTTTTGTTGTTGCTACCTGTACCAAGGTATAGTGGTTAAGTCGCAAGGAGCCATAAACGCGTATAACCTAACAAAGGGTGTAGTACTGAAAGTTTCTTACTTTCGGTACTAAAAAATGAGATTTTTTGTTCTAAAAGTTTCTTAAAATGTTACTTATTTAACCCCGGAGGTGGGGTTAGTACAAAGTAGGTGCACCAATTTCATTTTGCGATAACAATTATATGATATTGAAATTTGGTGACTTTTATGAAGAATTAGGATAGTAATTTTTTTTATGGGATATTTACGTTAATTTTCCAGGGGTAACTTAATTCGGAACAGGGGGTCATTTTTTTTTATAATATACAATTTTGTTAAAATAATCTCTGTTGTTGCTAGGCTACCTTTTGGACAGGTAAGTATTAAAAATTGAAGTCAGATTTCATATTTTACATACCAGGAGAGTATATTTTACTAACCGAAAACCCACTGTTAGTGATGACGTCATAGCAGGTACCAGTGATGTTATTGAGTCAAAAAAAATTTATCAAAGTGTTGGCATTGAGTTGTTCTATAAAATGTACCAAGTTTCATGTTATAAACATTTATGGTTCGGAAATAAAAGGTTGCGGTAACTTTATAGCATTTTACAGACCCACTGATGCAGGTACCAGTGATGTCATCTAGTCAAAATAGTTATGTCAAAGTTATTCTAAAAGTATACCAAGTTTTATCTCATGAGCATTAGTTGTTCGGAAATAAAAGTGTGTTTTATTTATATTATCTGTGAACAGCACTGTATAATATATTATTCAAGAAATCCCAGTTCTTACTTTTAAGATTTTCAGAATATTATTTTGCGAATGGCCAAATAAGTTTTACTTTACCATGTCAAGTTTAATTTTTTTTGCTTTGAAATGAGTTATCTCCAAAATTCGTTACAAAAAGCAGTTATCTTAGCAGCTTTAAAAAAGTCAATAATTTTGAGAAAAATTGAAGAGTGTTACGTCAATGAGCTGAAGAAGTCAATCAATTGCATGCTCGTTGATTCAGCACTCTTCCCCTGGGAACAAATTTTGGAGATGATCCATAGTCATCTCATCTCAGTGAGTCAACATAATACATCCTTCGTCTCAGCTTCTGCATTGTTACTGAATCTTTCAATATAATTTCGGGAAGGTCCCATAAGAACAAAAAAATAATCACTGTGCTTTTTGAGCATAGCTTCAGGCTACAAAAATCCCTCCTCCACCATGATTATTTGCTCTTATTTCAAACACTGACACACAAGAACTTTATGCATGCCAATACTATATTCCTTTAAAACTGACACAAGTATATCAATTTTGTGTCTTCTTCAGGCTTAAAGCAGTGTTCGAAATAAGCACAAAATAATCACGGTGGAAGGAGGACTTTTTGAGCATTGTGTCTGACTTTGTAGCACTATAAGGTACTTACTTCAAGATTGTAGGGATAGTGGTCATGTTTTTGTGTCTGTATTTGCGCTCACATCCAAGCCTGAATATAACTGCTTTGAAGCTGAAAACTATACTAAAAAAACACTCTTCCACAGGTGATGTCCGGCATATATATTCAGGATTGGCATCTGCATCTACTTCTGGAACTTTGCCATAAGAAGTGTGAATCAAGACAAAATGATTGATCTCAATTTCATAAAAGTAGCAATATACTTATCATTATGTGGGGGTGGGGATATTTTATTAACTAAAAGCATCATTTAGGTGTTTTTAGTTTCATGTTATTGTTTCTTTCTGTTTACATTGTTAACGTTAGAAATGAAACTAAAGATTTTATTACTAACCGCCTTAAAGAATAAATCAATAAACAGTTATTTTTCTTTTGTCTTTTGAGATATTAAACTTCTTCTCTGTTTCTATCTGTCAATAAGGTATTTAACTTTAACCATGAATATTTTTTTTGTATGTATTGCAATAGGCGTGAGTGGATTTTTTGTATTAATGTATAATATAAACTGAGTAAAATAATAATCTAACAATTTATGGTCTAGACGTTTTTTATGTTGAGTGTTAAGTGGTTATTATTTAGACCATTCTATTATATAATGTAATTTAAACTGATCACAGTCTATCAATTAAATTAAAAATGATGTTTGTTTTCAAATATGAACAAGAGGTAACGTAAAATATTTCATACTTTTTCATACTTTTCTTTATTTTATTTTCCCTTATAGTTATATATTATTATTTACAATAATCAATCACATGTGGTTTTATGCAATATTAATTTTTTAAGTACAAAGGTTGAAATGAGAGTAAATAATCACTGGGGAGGAGGTATTATTGAGCATGGCTTCAGGCTTTGTAGTCTGAAGCTATGCTCAAAATCACTTCTTCACAGTTAGATTAATTGGATGGATAAACTACCATATAAATAGCCTACCTATACATAGGTTATAAAAATTCTACTTATGACTGCAGATTGTTCAGATTGATTAGTTTCCAAGTATGGCTGAGAAAGTTGTTTTGCTGATACCATTAGATTACACACTTTTTTTGTGAGAATCTTTAATTTAGTTCAGGTCGAGTTGTTATTTTTAGCACATTTTCAGTCACAATGTTTCTTTACTAATCCTTATATTTTATTCCTTATAATCAAGTTATTTTTTACAGATAAATTTCCAATGTTATTCACTGATGAAGCTATTTATATTATTAGGACTACCACTTCTTTATGAGTCAGTGTTCGAAATAAGAGTAAAATATTACTGTGAAGAAAGGATTTTGAGCCTTGCTTAAGTAATGCTCAAAATTTACTCTACCACAGTGATTATTTACTCTTATTTTGAACACTGTGAGTTCAGGCTTGAAAATTCAGGTAGGCATTCTCCTGTGGAGGAGTATCTTTGGAGTCCAACAGCACTTATTAAAAACATCCACATTAAAGGGGGCACTAAATTGTGGCATGTCTACTTACTTAATCACCAATTTGGGCTTTTAGGGTGTTTCTTAAAATGGTATTTGTTGGAGTACATAGAGAGTTTGAAGTTTTGATGATGTATTTAATTCTCTCGTTATTTTAGATGGAGACTCTGCGTAATCAAGTGTCTAAACTTGAAGAAGAGAACTCAAAACTGTCAAAAGCTGAGGACCAAAGACGGAAACTAGAATTGGAAGTGAATTACTGGAAAGAATATGTTACTAAATCACAATCGTCAAAACGAAGCGGTGCTTCTGTTGAACATACTAGTGAAATATCTGATGCACGCTCAAAATTATTGCAGTTACAGGATGAACTTAACGAAACGCAGAAAAAAATGAAAACCAACACAAGCAAACTATTAATGCAAAATAAAGACCTTGCTGATAAAAAGGAAAAATTGCATGAAGCTAATAGTATCATTGCTGTTCATAAAGCTAAAATAGAGCACTTAACAAAAGAGATGAAACAAAAAGATCAAGAAAAAGGTCTTATTATACCTGCTGCCCCAAATGAGTTGTTTTATGATGGTAAGAAAGCTTTTACGGAGAAAACACATGAGTTACATTCACCTCGACCTACTAGTGGTGCTGATGGATTGTCTAGTAGTGCTCAACACTTGGAGGACAAATTTCTAGTATTGAAAGATAGGTTGAAAAAAATAGAAAAAGAACTTTTCCTGAAGTCGAAGGAATTAGAAAAAGCAAACGAAAGTCGTTCTAAAGTTGCTAAATATACTAGATCTCTTTTACAAGAGTTGGAGACACGTTTGGGTGATAATCAATCAAAACTTTTGGAAACTGAAGAAAAGTTAAAGAACGCAAACACTGAACTTTCTATGGAACGAGAGAGAAGAATGAAATTAGAGGAAGGTCCAAGACGTAGAATGAGTAGTGTCGCATCACCGCCCAGACCCACTTCCATTGGCGCACCACCAATAGGTTTTGATCCTCAAGCACCTCCTCCTGACTTAACAGAGCATGATGCTGATACCAAGTATGCAGATTACTACCGCTCTCGCTTCAAAGAAGCTGAAGCAGCACTTTTAGAAAAAGATATAAAATTACATAACGCTGAAGAGAAAATAAAAGAAATCCAACAAGCCATGAAAAGTAATTCAGACAGTTACAAAGTTATCAATGATTTGCAGTCTAAACTATCTGACGCTACTCATAAACTTAGTGATCGTCAATTAAAAATACACGAGTTAACACGTGAAATCGATAGGTTGAAAGGATTTGAAAAAACTTATACTAAGAAATCAAAACGCTGTGATACATTGGAAGACATTGTCAAAGAGCTTGAGCAAAAAAATGCAGAACAAAAGAAGAACTTACATCAAGTTAAACAAGAGTTAGAAATAATAAAAATCAGAGAAGTCGTACTGCACGAGCAACTGCAAACGTTTGTTGAGGAGTGTGAAACATCTGAGGAGGATGATGAAGAAGGAGAATTTGATGAAGGCCATAAATTAGGTAAATCCATTGACTTGAAGCAAAAAATTGAATGTATGATTGAGCTAGAAGCACTGTCTAAAAAACTCACTATTGATAACGAAAATTTAAATGGTAGGAATGCAGAATTAGAAGCCAGACTGCGAAATATTAACATTCAAAGTTTTAAAACTATGGAAGCAAATAAAAGCGTAAATGTTGAAGAGAAGCCATATACAAATGAGGAAAAGGAAAGATATGAGCAACAGGTGAAAGAATTAAAGCAACAACTTGCAGATGGCGATGACAAATACTGTAAAGAAGTCACTATGTCCAAGAATAAGTATTTCAATGAGTTAGCACTGGTTGAAAAGAAACATGGTGACGAAGTGAAACAACTCAATGAGGAAATAAGTAATATCAAAACAGAAATGGGAAATATATCGCAAATCAAAATTGACATGGAGGGTGAGTGTAATGAATTACGTGGAAAACTTACAATGTTACAGTTTAAAACGAGTGACATTGAAGAAAACTTAGTTAACGAGAGTGAAGCTCATAAACGTAGTCAGATTTTACTTGAAGAACGAGCTAAATTACTTACTGAGATGAGTGAACAGTCTAAACGAGTGACACTTGAACCTGACACTATACAAGGTGATAAACAAATGTCTTATTCTCCCACTGACGGTGATAATAATAATGAAATATTTGTAAATAATGAAAATCAGGAGTTAAAAATTAAAATTCAACAACTTGAGCGCCAACTTCGAATATCTTCAGAAAAATTTGAGGATGTTATTACAAGTCTGAAAGAGAAAGGTTCATTACTTGGCAATGGTAAGCAAGACCGAGATAGTGGAATTGTAATCACGCAGGAAATTAAAAGCATAATAGATTCATATAATAAAGAAGTCAATGATGGATCTAACGAACCGTCGGCTCCGCCATTGTTTCGAGGAGATTCAGAAGATGTTTTTATGACTCCTAGAACAAGTGTATCATCTGATAATGAAAGTGTGGACAAAAGATATAAAAAGCTTTGTTACACGTATGATTTACAAATTAAAGAGCTAACTAATAAATTAATGACTAGTGAAGAAAAAGTTATAGAACTTGCAGAAGAGCTTGATAAACATCTAATATCTGAAGATGAATACATTTCAAAATATGGTATGCTGGTTACTCGAATTGAAGACTTACAATCACAAACTATGGATTCTCAGGAGTTACTACAGTCAAAAGCTGATGAACTAGAAAGGGAGCGCAAAAATGTAATTAACCTTGTGGAAGTTACTAGTGCTTATATAAAAGAGCTGGAGGGATCACTAGCTGAATCAAAAGTTAAAATTCAGGATTTACAATCAGTAGGTGAACCTGCATTGAGTGATAGGCAACCACCGGAAGGAAGTGCAACTCCAGTAGACCAAGTTGCACCTACACCATCTGAAATTGATTCCACAGTCACAAAAAGTAGATCAAGTAGTATGAACGAACAAGATTTACTTGGTATTCAACAGAAACTATCGGCAAAAATTTTAACGTTGCAGTCTGACATTTCTGAACTAAAAGCTAATCATGAAACTGAAATTAAGTTACTTTGTAATCAAGATGAAATGAAAGGAAAAACGCTCCATCAGCAGTTGAGCGTTACCAATATGAACGAAGAATCTGAAGATATGATGAATCAAATTAAAACCTTAGAACTGGAACTTGAAGAGCAAAAAGAAAAGTGAGTTTCTTTATATTTTATTTCTGACATGGCAGCGGGGTCAAAATAACTATCGCTCAACACTTTTGAGAAGAGATTTTTCGGACAGACAGTTACTTTAATTCTAGACATGGACTAAAATTTGGAGCATACACATTTTATAGGCATCACCTTTATAAGCATCACCAGGCTGATATTTGACCAAAGTTTGGCGTTACTTAAGCATCACCTTCAGGCTGGCCAGCATTATGCAGGGTGTTTTTTCACAGATATATTACAGCTATTGTGTAACTATTTAAAAAATCAATAACTCCTTTTTCCTGAAAAAAGAATCTTTGTGCTCCCTACTTATTGAGTCAACTTCTGAAAATAAGTCAATTTCACAAAAATCAACATCATTTTCGAACGTTTATATTGTTATACCTGGTTTACGCTCATTATTGCTTAAATTGACATTAAGATATGTTTCCCTAGTTAAGCATCACCTAAGGATTTTTTGAGCCTTGAAACAGTAAATTTTGAAGCATCACAAAGTTCAGCTCTAATTTTCTGATGCTTATAAAAAAAACTCTGTGTATTCTACCTTTCCTAATTTAACTTAATTTTATGTAAGACATGCTGAAGTCAGATATTTTTACAAAAAAATTCAATAAAGTGTCTGGGAAGGCCTAAGGTAATAAAGAAATAAATATACCGGAGAGTCAAATAGAACTAAAATAGGATGAAAAAAACATCCGCCATGATTATTTTGCTCCTATCTTGAAATTCCTGATTATTGAATTTTGTTCTTAAAGTTACTCAAAGGACATCACATTATTACAAGAGCATTATCAAATGGAACTGAAAGCTGCATTTAGTGGCGACACTGGTGGTATAGATATGTTAAACCGTCTACAAGAACTCGAAGAGGAACTCGAACAGACACGCAAGGAAAGTGAGAACAAGGTGAAAGAATTGAATGAAAAATTTGAGAAAGATAAGGAACAGATGAAAGATGACATGGCCACTGTTTTGCAGGTAAAATAAGTGTTGATTGAAGGAATTTTATTTGTATCTGCAAAGAGCAGTGATCAAAATAAGAGTTACCTTATTCGTTTTGCTCATTTTTGCGACTTAAATTTTTGCACCTCTAATTTTCGCGCATCTGACGCTTGCGCCCTGTTTTTCACTTTTAATCCCTTTAATTTTCGTGCACTTTGAATGCGCAAAAATTAAAGGGCACAAAAATAAAACCAAGTAAGGTGAAAAGTATGCTCAAAAATCCTTTCTCTGCAGTGATTATCTACTCTTATTGTAACCACTGCATGTTATTAATCTTTGAATAAAAGTATAAACAAGCCTTAAGATAGTTTAATTTTGCCTGTGGAGGAGTGTTTTTGAGTACAGTTTTCTCAAAAACGCTCCTCTGCAGGTAATGTTTAACTGTTATTTTAAGGCTTTGTGCGTACTGTAAATTGCTTGCTATTTTAATCGAAGATGTTTATTTTTAGGCAAGTTTGTCAATGGGTAGTCTTGCTGGTAATAATGAACCGATAAATGCAACACAAGAAGATCTAGAAGAAAGGGTCATTGCACTTGAAGAAGAACTCGTAGAAATGCAAGAGAAGTATCAGGAAGAACTAGAAATGGAGAAGGTTTGTTTTATAACGTGATCCATATAAGAGTAAACAATTACTGTGGAGTTGGGATTTTGACAGTGCTGTCACTGTGGAGGAGTCATTCTTAATTATAGCTATAACCTCTGCAGCCCAAGGCTTAAAATAACTGCCAGTCATCATTGTAGAGGAGAGATGTGGCTGAAAATATTCTAAAAAATGTCTCCTCCACAGTGATGACTGGCAGTTATTTTAAGCCCTGGTAGCCTAAAGCTAAGTTCAAAATTCACACCCCTCCAAGATAATTATTCGTTCTCATTTTGATTGTTCAGAGACATGGCACTCTTTCAACCTGGGCCTGAAGTCTGACCCTTGATTGGAATTTATGTGTAGTTTTCAGACCTGGAAGTACCCTGAAAGATCAAAATCAGTGTTCCAATTAAGAGTAAACAATCACTCCTCGTTACCATGAAGTTGTGCTCAGTTTTTGCTCTTATTTTGGGAACTAATACGATGGATTTCAGCTTGCAAATTAACCATTCCACATTGGACATAAACTTATTCAAAGTAGGCAGAAAAGATGCTAGAACAAAGTTGAACGAGATTGTTCTAGCATCTTTTCTGCGGACTTTGAACACTTTTTTATCTACTGGGATTTGTGTTGACTTATTCCTTCTCCATACATAAATTTATCCTTTAAGGAATGTCATAATTTTATTGAAATCCTCTTTGACATAATCTTTTCAGAGCTCAGAATGAGGGAGTGATTTTTTAGCAAGTCACCCCTTATTTAGAGTACCAAGCCTCAATATAACAGTCAGACATCACCTGTGGAGGAGTACAGACTGGAAACCACTCAAAAAACACTCCTCCACAGGTGATGTACGACTGTTATATTGAGGCTTGGAGTACTAAATATTACAATGAACTCACTTCTGAAGAAATTTTGTTTGAATAATTGCAAGAGCACTGTTTCAGTCTGAATTCCACTGATCATGTAAAATTTCACATTTATTTCCCACTTAGGATGTCCACCAAAAAGAAATGGAAGATACTATAAGAGACATGATGATATTACGAGATGCCGGCAATAGATATGATGATGAACCAGATCAAACTGTAAGTTCTTTCTTACTCTTAAAAATAAATTTTTGGTCTTATTTTTAACACTGTGCTAAATTGATGGACTACTTCATACTAAGAAAACCAATCAAAAAGCAAAAGTTTGTTACCTATACCAATTCTATGCTCTACATTTGATACTTGGTGTACCAATTCTATGCTTGACCCAAAAATAAACACTTTTATCTAGAATCTCTATGCCAAATACTGGAAAAATAAGAGTGCTTTACATCTTGCATTGATTTTTATTAACCACTATAGATTGTAATGGCAATCAGTGTTCAAAATGACAGCAAAAAATCACTGTGGAGGAGTAGTTTCAAAGACTCTAAATCCCTCCGCCATAGTGATTATTTGCTCTTATTTTGAACTGGAAATCATTGCCTACAGAATTTCTTGTACATGGAGTAGATGGAGTAAAATTGTCGAAATGTCCCACTTATATCACACAATCTTTATGTAGAGCAACAGCTAGAACAAGAATATCTGTATCTCCAGATTGTGACCGTTTTGTCTGGATATTCTTGCATGCTGTGAAGACAATGTAGTACTCGTAGTATCACTTTCATATCTGCTTTTTCTTGATTACTGATCAGTGCATCTTCTGATGTAGTGAAAGTAACAGTCGTACACTGTTTCACTGGATAACATTAATTTGTAGTCTGAAAAACAGTTTTTCTGTTTTTAATGATAAATTCAAAATTTAAGAGAGCTAAAGAAGTGTGGAGCTTTTGTATTCTTTGTTGTGGTTTTACGTGGATGTTTAGCATTATTTATATTCTATTTTTATACTTCTTTTATACTATTTTTATATTATTTTTATACTTTTCATACCATTTTATACTTCTTTTTCTAAAACAATTTTTGTAACTCTAGCGTACTACGATATTCCGATATACTGAGCATATTTGAACATGTGTCTTCAAAATGTTTCTCTCCATACATATAGTGTATATACTTACACTGCATATAACGGTGAAATTTGTCATTTCCCATCTTATAATACTAAGTGATTTACACATAAGTTTTCCCAATCAAAAAAAAAAAATATTTTGTTGCTTTTATATTCTTATTCTTCTTTTTATATTCTTCTTCGTTTTCTTCTTGTTTGATTTTGGAAGTTAACATGACAGATTTATCTATCTTCAATATACATATATATGTCACCGTAATCTTTGAAGATATTCAACGTGTGTTTCTTTTTGCATTCTCTTGATATGTGTCAGCAGCAATATCAACTCTTTCATAACATGAGGGGATTGATATTACAAATATATGTGTAAAAGTTGAAGTAATCTCAGTTACAGTATGAACATAAGCTATTACGTCAATGACAAATAGTTTTTCTTGTTTGTAATTTGTGTCAGAAGGCACGGATTAACAATACAGTCAACAAACAATTTATTTTCTGAAGATTTGCTTTTACAGTTTCTCTATGACACCCATCAGCGCTAGCAATGCTATGTGATATTGGTGAAAGTTGATACTGTAGTGATGTATCGAAATTGATTGATCCAGTCTTCGCTGAATAGGATAGTAAGGTTCAAATTATATATCGGTTTACAAATGGCCGGAACCCCTTTACACGGGAACAGGTAGATGGCAGTGCTCCCAGGGACATGACTCAAAATTTCCACCCAATCATAAGTGCAACTGTTTCACTACGGAGCCACTACTGCCACATGGTTTTAATGGCGTGATTCTTAACTGATTTTAATGTGATTTTGAGGATGAAATTTTACCTCTTGTGATTGTAAACAATTAGCAACGTCTTATGCTCTGTTCCATGTGATTGAAGAATGAAATTGTACCTCTTGTGATTTTAAACGATTAGTAATGTCTTTAGTTGACAGGTTCAGTATTTGTTATTTGATGTGTTCGGCAAGTGGTTGTGCTGAACTTAGGAACAATAGTTCATTGCCAATCTACGGAAATGTAGAATGGATTAAGATACTTTTCATTAAGAACATGCATAACATCACGACCTATCTTTTTTGATTTTAAAATGATCAGACATTTTTTCCAAACCAGCAATTAGTTTCAACTGATGTGTGTTTTTAGCTTGATCAGACCTATTTAGAAACCAATTTAAGGTTCCAGATTAATCAGTTGCAAAATAATTTTTCCTACCTGATGTTTTGGCATCACAATTGTTTGTTTGCCGTTTTAATCTATGGCAGTTTTTATCCTAGCAGTTTGTTCTCATCAAGGTTGTTTTCTTGTACAGCTGAATGAGTTATTATGTTGAAACCGTATCAAGTATATACTATCTAGAATGGTATGGTTTTACCTATTTTTTCTTTCCTCCCACTTTCTTTGAAGTATTCCTCTATTTAGTCAAAGTCAACTAGAGGATCTTGTTTTTACGACTTTTGTAAAAATCAAAATTGGTAAATTCGAAATAATAGATGAAGAAATTAAGAAGGGGGGACTAAAAACATTTACTTTGTTTTTGAAAAAACAGGTGTTTTGACAAATGTCACTTTAAATTCAATTTTGAGTTCACTATGTTTTAGTTCTGGCCTGTCTTTTCAAATATTCTGGCCTGTACTATACCCTTGTTCAAGTTAATTTAATGGAAATTGTTTTAAATTAATCTGAAATTGTCAGACAGATTTATCTGAGACAATTTTAGCAAGAGAATAATAGCTGCTTAAAGATGAAACTGTTTTTTGTGATTTTTGTAAGAAAAAAGTTTAAAAATTACTATAATTATTGTACTGAAACAACTGTAAAAAGTGACCTGTTTACCATGACTTTTCTAAGTCTCTTACGATATATTTTTCATAAAAAGTTGGTATGGATTTTTCCCTTGAGATATGGTACCTTTTTTATTTTATGGTATTTTAGGGCTATTTGTCATGTGGCCCTGTGCTAATGCTAAGCTAACAGATGATAACAAACTATAACGCAAGCCTGAATATAATTGATGGATATCACCTGTGAAGAAATGTTTTGTTAGTATAGTTCTCAGTTTTGAAGCCGAAAAAACTATACTCAAAAAACGCTCCTCCACATGTGATGTTCAGTAGTTTTATCAGGCATGTAATCTACATGCTTGTAATCATACAGTGGTCAAAATAGGACTGAATAATCAATGTGGAGGAAGTATTTTTGAGCATAGCTTCCCTCTTCCACAGTGATTATTTGCTCTAATTTCGACCACTCATATTGGTCATGCCAGTCCTCAATATAAGAATACATAGTTAATGTGGAGGAGTGCATTTTGAGCATAGCTTCAGGCTGTAGTGATGTTCATATCTCCAAAATTCGTTT
>JAULBZ010002712.1:0-18101 GCA_032360805.1 Neoturris breviconis | reverse complement strand
GCACTCAGATTTGTTAGATAAAGTTTTTGGTTGTGATTTAACGAGTGAGTTGTTCTTAGTAAATATATTCCTAATGAATGCAAGGTTACGGCGAGTATGTTTAAGATCCAATTGATTATTGATAGCACGGATTGTCCCTCCATTGTGAAAGTAGAACTGCTTTTACTGCAAGATAGTCTTTTTATTTGGCACAACAGATCTTCAAACAACAACCACTAACATGTATGAGAACATGTAGAATATGGTTTTGAGATTTTGATATTAGCTTCTTGTGTCTACCCTGCAGTGTTTTATTTGGCTCATTGAAAATAATGTCTGCCACACATTAGGAAGCATTTACATGGACCTCTAAATGAGTTTCATCCTAACTTATTTAGGGGTCTATGTAAAGGCTACGTTAGAAGTCGAGACAAATATTTATTTATTTCATATGTTACGTTGGTTTCACATAATTAATACTGTTAGAAACCGTCTCAAACTTTCGTTCCAAATCTGACTTTTTTGTTAAAGTTGACAAAATTCAACAATAATAAATCGGTGCAGAGGTATGTTAGGTCAATGAGCTTGCAATATATTGCTTCGGTTTGAAGAAACCAATCCATTGCAAGACCATTGACTAAGTACTCCCCTCTGTAGATTTTTTGTTTTGAGATTGCTCTTCCGTATTCTTCTTCTTTTTTTATTCATTTTCATCAGTCTATTGATTAGCCTACTGGTTTGTTTATAGTTTTTGACAACCGGCTGTCATTTAATTAAAGTTGTTTGTAAATCGTTGCTAAGCAGATTGTCACAGTTCCAATTCTGAAGTGGTTTTATATTTCTACACCTTCTAATCATGCTAATCCTATATTTTTCATCGTCCGACGAAAAAACTGCATAACTTCGTAAGCATACAAATAGAACACTTTCATTTGCGGATGCGTCTTTTGTCTGTTTCGAAAATTGCTATATTGACAAATTCAAAGTAATATCATTCATAGATATACGAACGATTCGATTGAATCAAATATAAAGTGCGCTGAAAGTGTAGAAAATTACTGGAATATTATTTGAGTTAAATCGACAATTTTTCTCGAGTTATTTATTCGAGATAGATTTAGTTAATTTTTTCTAGTCGCACTCGCTTAATAATTAATTTATGATTTATTTGTATCAATTCGATCCTTCTCGCCTCGCTTCTGCATGATCTAACATTTTTATTAATACAAAATTTATTTTTTAATGTGCTTAACTCCAGGTCAGACAATACTCGATACTGAGTTAATGACCTTGCAATGGATTGGTTTCTTTGCACCTAAGAAACCAATCCATTGCAAGTTCATTGACCTAACAAAATTCTACACAGCTTCATTTTGTTGGGTTTTGTCAATTTTACTTGATTTAACTCTAACAAAAAAGTTGGTTTTGGAGCAAAATGTTGAGATGGTTCCTTACATAAATGTTTTTGGAACTTCTATTTACATTCTATTGCAAACTTTTATTACACTCAGATGCACCATTTCATCATGTATTGATGGACGAGTGTTAATTCTAATTAAGTGAATGATCATTATAAATGGACGACTGTTAATTGTAGAAATAGACGAGTGATGATAATGTATGGACGAGTAATTTTTCTTCCTGACTATATTTACACGGAGGCAATCCCAGCGTGCTCTTTTAATGACTACATATTCTTTATATTTACATTGTTTATGGACGAGTAATTGTCGTAAATGGACGAGCGTTAATCAAACACGGCGAGTGATCATCGTAAATGGACGAGTGTTCATCATAGATCGACAACTTGTTGAAGTTTCCGTTCTTTGAAAAATTTACAATGTTCTATTTTCTGCACTTTTGTTTTTTGAGCAAAGAATGACGTAATAGGTGCAGTTCCTTTTGCCGACTCATCAATTTCTTGATCGTCATCCCTGAAGAAAGTAAAACAAATGTAAATTTATTACAACTTTAAAAATATGATATCGGTCGTTAACGGCCAAACGCACCAGAATTAATATCACTTTCGAAGGTAACTTCCGGAACAAAACAAGACTATCAGATCACAAATTGAACATAGAAGAGCGCAGAAAAGCCCGATCGAAAATCGAAAGAGACAACAGACTGTTCTGATTCAGATTGTAATAAAGTTGAAGATGAAATACACTTCCTAGTTTATTAACAAAAATACAAAAATGAAAGAGAAGTTTTTTTTTCCAGAAAGTAAACAATATTTTTCCAAATTTTGAACTCCTCCAATGATAGTTCATCCAAATTAATTTTCCTTATAGCTCAAGAAAATATTTATTTAACAAACGTCATGATCTTATGCATATTTTCTTGGATTTAAGTAAGAAATATCCCAGCCGGCAGAAACCTGTTCAAAGTCAGAAAAATAACTTTCAAAAATATAACTGTGTTCTAACAATATTTTGCTGACTTTGAACAGATTTTTGCCGGCTTGGATAACAAGTGATTATTATATTTAAGTTACATAATCACCTATTTTTGGTCAAAATGTCAATATTAATGTCAACTGGATAAGTGACACACACAGAACATACCCAGAAAATTTCAGAGTCTAAAAATGTCAAGCAAATATTTGGCCAAACATAATGGCTGCCACGCCGTGAGCATAGAAATACATAACTTCCTACATTTTTAATCAATTATATCTCCACTAATATTCATTCTTATGGAGTCAAATCTTCAGAATATGTTACTAGCAATATGAACTTCCATCTCGATAGAAGGAAAATGTTGAAAAACAAATCTGAGGGTGATTTTGAACCGTTAATATTCTTAGCTATATTATATATATCTAGAGCAATATTTTTAGTTCGGCATTTATAGCCTCATAAAGAAATGATTTTTTTTTTAAAAAAAATACCATTGTAATTATATATTTACGGAGAATATATATTTATTCATTTCAGCGATTCGACGTAGTAGAGGCGTCGTTTGCATATGGTTTGCTTACTGGGATAACAAGAAAGCAGCCTAAAAATAACGGTCGGACATCACCTGCGGAGGAAGGAGTGTTTTTTAATATAAATTTCCGCTTTGAAGCTGAAAACTTGTATTCAAAAACACTCCTCCGCAGGTGATGTGCGATAATTATTATTGTTATTTTGCTCATTTTGAGGAGTATACTTTGAAACCCAGTGTGCAAATACTTGTTCAAAGTCAGCAGTAAAGATTCTAGAACAGCGTTGTCCTTGCGTTTTTACTGCGGATTTGAGCAAGTATTTACCCACTGAGTAGGCGACTTGAAAGCTGAAACTTTCATTTCATTGATTAAAACAAGCATCATACATACCACGTGACTTCTTTCGCATAGTTATCTAATAGATTGGAACACGTGGACCAACTAAAACGAACGAATTGAGGAAAACCAAAGACGAGATCAATGTTTTCTTTAAGCCAAGTTTTTGTACTCGGATCTAATGGAAAAATATGAAACAAATACTTATTCCAATTAGCCCTAGGCTTTTTTAGAGCTACCAGAACCTCCCCTCCATGAATATTGATAGAACGATGCTCTGTGTTGTGTTTAAACTTTTTAAATGGTTAGGTCAACACGTAATTTAACATTTTAGCATAATTATTTTCTTGACAACAAAAAAATTTGCCTGTCAAGTAAAAACAATTTTTTTTCGAAATACTTTTTACCATCTGTCAAAATCCTGGTTGCTAAAGGAATGTTAGCCCTAGTTACCAACATTTTTACTTTTTTTCTTCAAAATGATTCTAAATAAAATTATAGTAAAAGTCCCTAAATATTTGCTCATAAGAAGTTATGTAAAAAAAGCATTACAGGAGATGGGTGTGTGTCCTTAGGCCTGATAGGGTTACAAGTATTACGTAGCTCTGCATATACACCATAACGCCCAAAAAACGCCGTTTCGATTCCGGTCAAATATAAATAAAGTCAGTCTGGAGTGCATAGCTAGAAATACAATATTATAATTCGTTAGCGATTAACCCTAAATAGAACTGCCGGGCACCACCTGTGGTGGAGTGTTTTTGAGTAGTGTTCAGCTTAAAAGCTGAACACTATACTCAAAAAAACACTCCTCCACAGGCGATGTCCGGCAGTTACATTCAGGCTTGCACTAACTTGATGAATTTAGTTGATATACAGCCCAAATGGGAAAAACTTGGTCATTGCCGTCAGGCGCTATTGTAGTGTCTTTACTGCGGATTTTAATTTTTGTTTTGCCTTTTAGAAGCAGCAACTACATCATAGCCATTTGGAGAATTATAAGAGCCTGGCTAATAACTGAAGGAACCGGTGACGTCGCTTTCAACCAATGTAATGACTTCATTTAGAATTCACACGAAAAAAGTTTATGAAACAAACCTGAAGGATAGCCTGATCCATAAACAGTGGAAAATTCACCTTCAGCAAAGGTCCATGCTTTAATGCAACGATCGCGTGCAACCTAAATTCAGAAAATAGTATAGCTGTGATTGGTGAATTTAAACAATACAACCAATCAAATCGTATAAGCTTTATAACATAACAATCTTCTTTACGGCTCTTCGATCAATGCGTCTGTACATTTCACTCTGCACAGTAGTCCAAATAAGAGCAAATAATCACTGGGAAGGAGTCAGTTTTGAGCATAGCTTCAGCATATAAAGCCTGCAGTTATACTCAAAAATCCCTCCTCCGCAATAATTATTTGCTCTTATTTTGATTGTAGATCGTTTACGAAGAAACATATCAATTAGATTGTTCAGTACTCTCTCTCTCTCCAAACAAACCTTAATCCTATTTGGGCCAGTGGTGGGGAGGGAGCAGAGCGCTAGTATTATTTAAATAAAAAATAAACGCTGAGTCTTGAAACTTTATCACATATTCTTAAATTACAATCAAACGTTAATACTTCTTCAATATTTAAAGTTTGAAACATGTTAGCTATTCTGAAAAAATCGCACTTTTATGAAAAGTATTACCTTGAAGAGAACGTAAAAATCAACTTTAGAAAAAACGTTACCCAGCCGGCAAAAACCTGTTCAAAGTCAGCAAAATAACGTCAGAACAACGCCCAAAAAAACGTTTGGACGGCTTTAAAAGAATGCCCACTATTCAGCTATTCTAAAATGTTTATAAAGCTGGTTTTCCATTAGAAGACATTCCATTGGTGGAAATTGACGTCACATGTCAGTTTCTACCAATGGAATGTCTTCATTTGGATTCCGCGCGGAATTTTACGTTAATGGAAAACGGCCTTTAGATCACCACACCAAGTTTTATCTATATGTTCTATCTGTTATATCTATATACTATATGCTCAGCCAATCCTGAGATCTTAAGAGGTGGATTCCGCCCCCGGTCATTTCACCCCATATAAAGTCTGGCCCAAATAGGGTTATAACTGCAAGACATCACCTGTGGAGAAGTATTTTTTTAGTATAGCGTTCAGCACAAGTAATTAATCACCTTAGCACATATACTTGCAGCACTAACAATAGGAAACTTTGAATCAGCTTTTGGTGTCACCGTTACATCGATATCTGGAAATATTTTCAAAAGTTTTGCTTGATATTTTGTAGCATCTCCAACTGTGTCAACATACATCTAAATAAACAAAGATTGATTTCTACTAGATGATAATTTCGCCGTGAAAACCAAAGAAGACACTTCATTGGTAGGAATCAACGTCACATATCATGTGACGTCAATTTCTACCAATGTATTGAGTTCTTTTGGCTGTAGCAGCGGATTTTTTTGCCTAATCGACCTTAACAAAGATACTTAGTTATTTTTTAAAGATAGCATACAACATAAGAAACGATATAATGAAGTATATATACTTAAAGGGAATTATCTTCCGGGAAGAAAAAAATTCGCGAAATGTTTGATACAAATGTTTGCGAACAGACGATTTCCTAATATTTCGCGAGAAAAAATTTCGCGATTTGAATAAGATTTATAATAATAATAACTAGGGAATATACGAGAAAATAAATAAAATAGTGTTGCCAGAAACTCATTTTATGATAAAAAATACTTTGACCTCTTTGTCAATAAATTTTGCAAATGACTTATTGCGGATTCTCGCGATAATTAACTTTCGCGAATTGCTCTAATTTTGCCCTTTTTCGCGTCAACAAACTTTCGCAAATATTTTTTAAATTCGCCAAAGCTTCTTCTCACAAAAGTTTATTCCTTACAGTATTTCACATATTTTTCATGTATAAATCCCATGAGCTGCATACAATCAGGATAGTTCCCAGGCTTTCTGTATGACTTTTTAAATGTCAAAATATCCATGTTTCCTTTTTTATCAAATACCAACAGTATATATCAATGGAAAGCTAAAAGAATAAACTTTGCAAATATGGAATTGTTTTTTTGGAATTTTTTGCAGATGGAAAGAAAAATGAAACGATGTAAAAATCGACTCTTTTTGTATTTAATGTTCCTCTCTCAAAACTCTTTCTCGTTTTTCGAAGAAAAAAAAAGTCGTACTGTTTTAAAGTCGTTAATGTTTGGCACTCATTAATGTTGTTACCTTGACAAGAAGACGAATATTTCTGAGAGATTTTTTTGAAAATTTTATTTAATGATTTTATAGGAACTATCCTTAAGGTCACTGATCTCCAAATTTGATAGGAAGAAACTAATCAATAGCAGGCCTCTGAACTCACGTCGGCAATCCCCTGTGGAAGAACATCTTTGGACACTGATTTGCAGCCTGTTGGCGTGAATTCAGAGGTCTGCAATAATAACATCCTCTAGGTCCTAGTTTTACTTTTGGCAAGATTAGTTTAGTATTTTTTAAATTGTTAAAAATATTATTTGTGGACACATAAACGTTGAGATAACATAAAATATATATTTGTAGCTACAAACTTGATAACATACTTTATCAGGGGAAAAAAATTGTGAAAAAAGTAGGGAGAGTATGGAGACTAGAAAATATTTATTTTGTCACTTTTTCCATAACCAAATGTCTGAGTCACTTGTCCCCGACTAACAGCCAACAGGCTGCAAATTACATCTCCAAAGATGCTCCTCCACACAGGAATGCCGACATAAATTCAGAGGTCTGCTTACATATAAATATGCCTTGTTGATATTTTGTTAAAGAAGTTAACTTTTCAATTGTTAACATCCTGTTGTTTGACAATGTAGGTGTAGGAGAAGAAATCTACTGTTATGTCATGGGAAAAAGTCAGGCAAAAAGTTTGGTTTGTGAAATAAATTGGGATAAAATTATTGGTCGGGTAAAGGAATTCGAGTAAAAATAATATAGAAGTCTGGGAAAAACGGCCAGGGAAATATTGCCTTGGTCACAGATATTTGGTCAATTTTTATTGATTCTTTTGATCAATTTGCTGTTTCATCGCAGAAATAAATTCCGCAGAATTTTATAAAGATCAGAAATCGCCGAAACAAATTCCCGCAGTACAAATTCAACTGAATATTGTAAAAAGGTTTCTTCAAATGCAGAAATAAATTCTGCGTAAATTCCTTCCCTTAGGTAGTCCGAAACTATTCTCGATTATCAGTCGTCATGGGTGATAACTTGTTTTGATTTCAAATACTCCCAAACAGAAGACACAGGACAATTTTTTTTGACTTATCAGAAAAAAATTTATCTTTCTCCATCTTTCTGTCTAAGTGTTGATTTCCAAGTAACGAATATTTTGCTACGAAAGCGAAAATAAGACATGCCATTGGTAGAAATTGACGTCACACATGGGTGTGACGTCAGTTTCTACTAATGGAATGTCATCTTTTGGCTTTCACGGAAAAGGGTACCTCCGTTATATTTGCACCGTCAGCTACTGTCTTCCTTGTTAATTCTATTGCAGCACCGTGTGAAAGTTCATTCAATGTGATCTTTACCCTAATGAATGTGAGTGATTAACTTGGGAAAAGAAAAAATGTTTAAAATTTGACTTTGCCCAAATAAATTGAATCAAAGGTATGGTATTGAAAGTAGCTCACCAAACCGAGTGAAAATTAAACCTATCCCATAAACATTATTTGCATGCACAGATTATGCATCATAGCATTATGTATAAATACGGAATACCGTATTACTTTGAATAGACGCCCAGGGCATTTATTAATTTTTTCGATATTTAAGGCAGGCATTTAAGAGGGGTTTATCGGGTTGTGAATAGAAGGTACAGAAATATTTCCATATACTACTGTATTATTGTATTTCCATATTACCCCACAACTAATCCACGTTAATCATGTTTGTACGCTATAGGCCACCAAAAAGGTGTCCATGGCAATTTTCCTCTATAGTGATCAGATATTTCCAAGTACAGATTTAAAAAATCAGCTAATCAGCTATTACTGGGATCGTTTCAAAGAGGGATGAGAGTTTATGACAAACTTTAATGTAAATGGGGGCCGTTTATTCGAGTGGGCATTTAAGAAAGGGGGGTGTTTAATGGAAGTTTTACGGTATGCATATGTTAGAGCTTAATATAGGATATTAGCTATTGTTTTAAAGGATTCATGTCTTTTTCAATCAAATTAAGACTTGTATATAAGCTACATGTATATAGACTTCATGTATACAGGCTGCATGCATACAGGATATATACGTACAACCTACATGTATACTATATTATACAGACTATATGTATATAACCTACATGACATGTATATTCTAGGCTATATACATAGGCTACACATAATACATACTATATGCATTTACTACACTATGTTTTTGAATAATGTATTTTATTTATTTATAAAAGTTAACGTATATCAGGCTGTTGTTAAAATTAAAAAAAAGAAACACTAGACAATAGAAAAATGCAACAGAAGAGTATATTTTCTTTGAAATAATATATTATTCCTTTTGTTAAAAAATATTTCCTCTTTTATTTCTAATTCACAAAGGGATTAATTAATTAATGCTTTTATTCATTTACTTATAACGAATATTTACAAATAAGCAGGATGGCCACTTCAGTAGAAAAACTACTGTTATCCTTGTGGGTCCTTTCAATGATTACAAAATGCTTTTTTTAAAAGGAGCTTTCCAAAACTAGAATGGAGACTTCAATTCCAAAAATTCAAAAGTTCTTTAAAGAAAATATCCTTATAAAAGATTTATTGTAAGTATTTTAGAAAAAGTCCAGAAAGTGACTGAAAGGATCAATATCATCTCCGTTCTCTCCTTATCATTTGGGTACAATAATATTTGCAAAACTTTTAGTTGGATGTGGTGAAATACTCATAGAAATAAAAAAAATAGTCTCCTCTTTTGACCAGCAGTTTCGTAATATCGCTTAGAATGCCATAATCAAATTTCACGACGGTCACGCCTTTTCGGTCATTTCGACTGGAAATGTGATTTGGACTCTTTTGCAAGAGTAGACCAAAAGAAATTGTTTTGGTGAGTCAAAAGTGAGTTAAAATATTGCTTTGAATGGTGGTACCAAATTTCAAAATGGTAGCAATTCTGAAAAATGATCTAATAAGAAAAGTGCGTCACCACCGCAAAGTGATAGTAATAGCCCATTCAGTGGTATGCAGTTTGTAAATGCGATAGGCCGCACACCAGTGCTTTTGTTTAGGGAAGTGTCTGCCATCCAAACTTCGTTTGGCGGGCTAAAAATCAGAAAGTTTATTGAGTTTGATCATTAACCTACTTAATGAATTTAACACACAAGTGATTAACTTAGGAAGAAAATGTTTGGACATTCTCCAAACAAGATGTAAAATCAAGGGGAATCACCTTGCTCCCTACTGATGTAAGAATGCAGGCTAAAAGACAATAAGAGCATGCCATGACCAATCTCGCTTTTTATCTGGTCAAATTATAATTCCTAACAAAGATGCATATGCTCCCTCGCACACCATTTCTTAGTAATCATTAAAAATATAAAGGTGGTTTTCATTAAAAGATTTTCTAAATTATTAGATATATAATTGAAAGTGGTTTTTATTACCTTTCAATAAAGAAAAAAGATCTGTTAAAATTTTATAAATAAAGAAAGACAATAAAACAATGCAATAAAAAGATATATTTATATTTATATTTGGATGAATTATATTTTTTTATTAAAAATCACTTTCTCTGTTAATTGTCATTAAATTTCTAATTCATTAAACTTCATTTGGCGGACAAAAAAAAAGTAGTGCCAATTACCAGTTGAAAATACATACTCACTATCCATACCCACTCATTACTCTGTATGAAAAGGCAAGGAATAAAATAGACTTAGAGGGATATCTCAGATTTTTGTCAGCATCTCAGTGTTTTTCATCCGGTGTAAAAATCGAATTTTTTAAATACAGAGAATCAAAAATCTATATGCATAAGTGTTAGACCAGTTTCATCACTGTGAAGGAGAGATCTTTCAGCATATTTTCAACCAAATAGAATGAAAACTTTGAGACCCTACTTCGGTGGATATCCTTTTTCTTAGAATGTTCAAAACTTACCTTCTCAGCATATCATTGGAAATTTGTGTTGAGGATATAATTTTGATTGCCCATCCAATGTATTCAACATTCTCTTCTATTATGTTTAACAACTTGTCACGATCACTCTCTTTTAATGTCTTTGAATCTATTATAGTTGAAAAATTACTTTGCTTTATTTGAATACACAAAGCAATACAGTGTTCGATGTAATCAAGCCTGAATATAACTGCCAGGCATCACCTATGGAGCAGTGCTTTTGAGTAGTGACGTCCGGCAGTTCTATTCAGGCTTGATAATAATCACTGTGTATGATAATTTTAAGCATAGCTTCAGGCTACAAACATCATAAAAAATAAATTCTTTACTGTGATGCAATCCTGAATATAACTGCTGGAGTGTTTTTTTAGTAGTGTTCAGCTTAAAAGCTGAATACTATACTAAAAAATGCTCCTCCATAGGTGATGTCCCGCAGTTATAATCAGGCTTGTGTTGATTTTTACTATTATTTCAATTATTGCAAGCTTATTTTACTAGACTATTTGTGTCTCCAAATTAGACTCCAAAATGATTTTCAGTCAATACGTACACAAAAATGATTTTCTGTGAAAAAAAACCCAACAACACTACTTTTGCCAACCCACAAATACAAACATCTGCTCAAATATTATACGTTTACATTGATCAACAAATATATATTGAACATACCGGCAAAACCAAGCGCAGCAAGTTTTTCATTCATACTCAATGGCCAATAACATATACCATACACCATTGGACCTACACGTAGAAGGCACTATGAATTAAATGGATTGAAAAGCCTGCCAATAACTGCCAGACATCAGCTGCCGATAAGTGTTTCCGGCTAAAAAGTATACTAAAAAAACACTGTCACAGGTGATATCCGACAGTTATTTCCAGGCTTGGAATTGACACCTACAAGGGCAAAAACGTGTTCAAAGTCTGAAGCTAAGACTCTAGAACAACGTTGTTGTAGCACCTTTACTACAGACTTTAAACAGGTTTTTATCCACCAGCATTCAGTATAATATGCATATCAGAGAAAAACAATGCACAATAAACTTCACTTTCTCGAATAAATGCTGGAGGCTTTTCAAGGAACTTATTACAAAGCATCAATCTAAAGGGGAGACACAGATTCAAGGGAAACGCTTTAGGGAAATACGGTATTCACTATTTGTATATATCATTTTTCAGTGTGGCTGTTACCTACCGTCAATCAACATTTGGCAAGAAAATATGTAAGACGAAGTATAAACAACATTGAGTAAATAATGATGTAACCTTTAAAAGTGCAACTAATATAGTTCCTCGAATAAAAATTCATTACAATATTTTCTCTTACATATTCATAGATCTAAGGTACCAAATTTACAATCTTGCAATGGATTGGCTTCATAATAAACCTATTGCAAGCTCTGAATTTTGAAATGGTCTCTAACTACAACTGCCAGTAAATTTTGAGTATAGTTTCAACTTTAAAGCTTTAAATACACTTGAAGAATGGGTATGATAATAACAGACTAAAAAATTATTACAGGAGTAACAAGAACCTACCTAAAACAGGTCCCCTTCCAGCTTCATCAATTCCTAAGCAACATGGTTCATTCTTTGTTATTTCTGGTACTTTTGATTGTAATATATAACTAACCGTATTATTTGAATGATATTCATCCAGATTCATTATTATATATGACTTCTAGAATCAAATTGAAACACGTGTAAAATAACAATTAATTAATTTTGCAAACATTTTGTTCCCTCGAAAAGTTTAACACTCATCGAAGCATGGAAATACATTCCCACAAAAAACGTAGTTTGTGCAAATCTGTGAAAATGAAAATGTTTTTGATGAAGAAACAGAATAAAAGTAGCTCTTGGACCAACATAACAAAGCATCTATTCTAAGACCTTATACCCGATTATTTTTATGGATGTTTTCCCATTATAAATATTCAAATTCCAGCACAGAAATATCCTAATCGTATCAATTAATTCCTGCAAAAAAATGTAAGTTAGGTTGACAATTTTCACTTTTCAGAAGGAGGGGGGAGGGCAAAATTATAAAGAAATTTTTAATTGTGTGATCTTTTCCAACTTTAGGTATACTCACTCATTTTTTTTATTTATATTCTAGCATCTGTTTATTATGAATAGATAGTTTACATCATAATCACTGATTCAATATTAATGTTTTTAGTGGGGGGGTCACTGGAGTGCATTTTGTCACTGGAGTGTATTTTGAGTATAACTTTGAGATAAAGGATAAACACCCACATTTACATGGCATTAGGATTTCATGTCCATATTAAAAAGTTGATAAAGTTTCAGGTCAAATAAACAATTGGAACCCCTTTATCAAGGTAAAATTATATCAAATCACTGTGGACGAGAGTAGTGAAATTTCATATAATAGCCTGAAGCAATGCTCAAAAATCATTCTTCCACAGTGGATATGAATTGCATACACACTAAATTAAAATAGAGAATACACCTATGTTATAGTATTAGTTGTGCTTTTAAAGACTTGGTATATGTTCCAGGGTGTAGGCTACATTCAGACTATTACGTATAGTATAGGATATGCTTTGATCATACATACTTTAGCCATACTGCATATATATAGAAATGATGCATTTATTTTAAATGTACTTATAAAAGTTACACTTAATTTATTAAGGTAATACTTACTTAATAAAATATTTTAAAGTAAAGGTGTCATCATCTGTTATTAAAATTAAAAAGAACTAAAGAATAATGAAATAGAAGATTATAAATTCATCAAAATAATTTATTCTTTAATTAAAAATGTCTTCCTCAGTTGAATTGTGTATTGTCATTATTTCTAATTTGAATTGAGAGTATTATGTTATAATAATAATAATATTATAAATATTATTATTTATGACCGTTAAAGTAAATACACATTAATATTTATTTCAAAATTGAAGAAGAAAGCTTCCAAAAATCAAAATGGAGATTTCAATTCTTGAAATTTTAAAAATTGTTTTTATAAAAAATGCCACATCATCTCAAAAAATTGAGAAGGGAGCTTCTCCAAAATATGAAAAAATGTCTGCCAAAAAAGATTCATGGTCAAAGTCTCATAAAAAAAGTATTTTTCAAAGATTTTCAAAGTCCAAATGTGATTCTAGTCAAATCTTTATAATCAGTGATTATAACGTCTGGGCCAACTTTTTATTTAATGTGGTCAAAGTCTCATAGCAAAATTCAAAAAAAATTCTCAACTATTTAAGTCTTTATTTTTGAAAAAATCCCTTTTTCACCGATAACCGATACTCTGTTCCAAATTGATGAATGCTTGTATCAAATTTAATGGCCTATTAAGAAAAGTGGGACATCGGCGCCGCTACCACCGCAACCACCGCAAAGTGATAGCAATAGCCCATCCAAAGTTTGTTTATTGGGCTAAAAATGATATTTTAATCAGTAGTCACAAGATGTAAAGATCCTTTATGCCCCCTCTTCTGTGACCGAGAACATTTGGTGCCTACCACAAGTTTCGGTCTCACCATATCAATTTTATATTGTCCTATTTTTTTTTACAACGAAGAATAAACAGGAAATTTTAAACCCCAATTCATATTCACAAGTGGAATCTATGCAGAAAATAATTTGGAGTGACATGCCCTTTTGCCCAATTTTTCCTGATTGTTCCCGGGTTTTTTACCTCAATTTTCAGCCCAATTTTTATAGATAGGATACTAATTCTTGAACCTATTAGAGAGCAGTGTTTTACCTCCCAATCAATCAACAGAACATAAAACAGCAATTCCAGCAATTTTTTTATTTGCATTCAAAGAGAGCAGATATTTTCTTAAAAACAGTTGAAGATTCTGATGACATCATAGCAAAAAATACTGATTATTTTGAAAAGATCTGGGCTATAATCATGTCAATTTTCATTACACCAAAATTAATTGTTTCTGAAAGTTTTAGTCACATGACTAACCGGTTTTTCCCGATCTTTCCAAAATTTTAAAAATCGATTTTTTTTAAGATTTTCGCACAATAATTTTGGTATTTTGCAATGTTGTTGTTAAAAACCCCAAAACTATGTTAAAGAATAACAAAAGATCTATCCAAAACTGAAAACAGGATGGAAAAATGTTATATTTAACTCTTTTAATTGCATTTCCAAGAATATACGGATTTTGGACAAAACATCCTATTTCAAAAAAAAGAAAAAACTGCTGACGTCAGCAAAAAAAATTGCCCTATTCAGAAAAATAACCCTATTCAGACCAGTGGGGGAACATCATCACGAAAATTTTGAAATAGGATACAACTTTTCTTACGATTTAGCAACCAGGTAGCAACCAGGTTTCAAGCAAAAAGAATAATAATAAAAAACAAATTTGAAAATCTTTTTGGTATAATATAGTCCACAATTTTTTTTGCACCACCTGTTTTCTCGTGATCATGTCATTGTGAGTAATAACGTCATCAAGAAAATTATTACGCTAACATGTTACTTAAGTGTTGCCCAAACTTTTTGGTCCCCCCACTCCCAGCTATTCAGAGCCCCAAAAAGTCAGGCCTGAAAAGAGTTAAGGTATGTTAAAAAAAACATTGAAAAGATGTTTAAGATTTTAATTAGATTTGATAATAAAGAAACTAAAGAGACAGCAGACAATAAATAGAGCAATAAAAACATATATTTTCTCTTATTAATAAAACTTCTTGTTTTCATAAAAATCATGAACTTATTCATGGTGCAGTAATCGTGATAGAGATTTCAATTCTAAAAATTCTTTTAAAAAAAGTATCTCTTGTCATTGATTTAATTTATATGTCCAATAAAATGGGTGCAAAAAAAAATCAAGGTCAAAGTCTCATAGAAAATCAAATCGTTAAAATTCTATTTGTAGTCAAATCCTCATAGAAATCAAATTTGTCAAGTGTCCAGTTTTAAAAAACTTTTGCCGATACTTAGTGATAGGTTAACAAAATCAAAAAAGAATTCTCCTCATATTGCGTAGAATGCCAATACCAAATTGCAAGAGAGTGTACTATGACTGTTGGACTGAAAACACAGTTTTGACCGGACTTGAGCAAATTTTGGGCTATTCCTTTCAAAATATTGTCTCGCATGCTGCATACCAAATTTCTAAATGGTAGCGCTTTGGGAATAATGGCTTAATAAGAAAAGCGGGTCTCTTAAAATGATAGTAATGGTCCAGTAATCCATCTGCCCAAACTTTCCATGGCAGGCTAAAAACTGGGCCACTACCCCAGCACAAAGTGAGAGTCGTAGCCCATTTGTTTTGCCGACTAGATAAAATGTTGCAATAAATTTAAGTGTTTCGCAGGAAATAGGTAAAAGCGCAATGACTTATATTTTAAGGCTTTTTGATCTTGTGCTGGACCTTTTTATGTTGTGCCGTGTAATTTCTGATTTCCTCGATTCTCGTTTTAAATTTCTGATTTTCTTAGACCCACTGTTCTCCCAGTCTACGGTTTGCGTTCCTCTGCCATTTAAAATTTTGCTTGCCACAAGGTGGCACCACCAGCTACGCAACCCATTATAATGAAGACTTTGTATTTAGGAAAAAATTGCAAGTATTAATGACAGACCATAATGTGCAGAAGATTGTGTAGAAAACCTTTTTTTTTAAAAAAAGAACATTTTATGAGAGATGAAAGAGGATCAACCAATGAATGCTATGATATATAGTTAACTAGATAAAAAAATGATCCTGCAAAGCCTTTTTTCGTAATTACCTCCCGCCCTCTTCAATAAACGACCCACACCCATCACAATAATTGAGTGACAACGAATGGGAAAATTAACGTCATCCTATACTTTTATAACTGATACTGTATCTTTAAATAAAACCAAAAAACATTCTCATAAAAATCTCTGTCTATGCTTACTTGACAGTCATCATACAATTGAATATATATATATATTTTATATCATTGTCATATTCATTCTTATACATTCTATAAAATATGTTTTATACTCAATATGTATAAATGGTCAGTATCGATGGACAGAGATAAATGTCAATTTTAATAAAACCTAATAAATAACAGCTGGGTGAAATATCCACTGATTACTGAATCAACAATCTTACAATGTATTGCTTCTAGTTCCAAGTTTGTTCATGATTCGCAAACATTCTATACTCCAAGGAACCAATTCACAGTGGTCAAAATAAGAGAAATAATCACGGTGGAGGAAGGAGTTTTGAGCATTTGCTCTTGATGAGACCACTGATTCAATGCAAAAACATTAACTCGGTAACGTTCATAGCAAAGCTTTATCAACAGCGCTTATTAGACATTTGAAATTGCTGAATGATTTACATGTCAATAGACATTATTGTCATCAAATCACTACTTCCCATACCCAGTGCTCAAAAACTTGTTCAAAGTCTGCAGTAAAGATGCTAGAAGAACGTTAAATGATGCATCTCTAGCGTCTTTACTGCATACTCTGAACAAGTTTTTGCCCACTAGGTAAATAAACCAATGATCAAAATGAGAGTAAATAATCACTAGCCTAAAGTTTTGCACAAAAATCCCTCCATCACCCTTATTATTTACTCTTAGATTGGCCATTGTACACTAGTTCAAACTATTATGTGGAGAAAATACTCTCATGAAAGAAAAGTTCAGTTTCCCTAGTACGCAAAAACTTGTTCAGAGTCCGCAGTAAAAGACGCTAGCAAGTGCCTTTACTGCACACTTTGAACAAATATTTGTCCATTGGTCGCAGAATGACAAAACTAAGCCTTTTCTAACAAATAATATAAAATGATTCGCTTTTGTTATAATATTTGCAGGGACATATCAAGGTCAATTTTGATAATTTTTAAATTTGAATTTAAACGTCTTTTTTATTATACTTGATTTACATCATCACTCTATTTTAACATCAAAAAGACTGTAGAGGATAGATTTTTCAAAATAATTCCAGCCAAATGGCCTGAAAATAATTCAAAAAAATCTCCTCCACAATGATGGCAGTTACTTTAAATACACACTTTGTCATCATAAATTTACCAGTGGTACAATTGTCCTCATAAAACAGTGGTCCAATTAAGAACAAACAATCACTAAGCTATGTTCATAAATCCTTCCCTAGCAGTAATTACGGTACATCTTCGCATAAACGCCTAGACGTTTATTTAATTTTGAAGGTTCTTGATTAGGCGTTTATTCGAGCCGGGCATTTATTTTAAAAATAAAAGTGCACTGCATGTATACAAACCGATCATAAGCACTTCCTATTTACCAAAATGGTTGTCTTTATTTATTTGTGTCAAGTAGGTGTTCAATGTCAAAATACTGTATACTTAGGGGTGATTATTTAATATAAAAACTTTTGGACTAGGTATTAATTTTTGAGGTGTTTATTTTGAAATTTGTCTGATTGACTAGGTATTATTCGAAATTATTCCTTTATTCGAACACGGTATTTTGCTCATATTGCAGCCACTGTTTAGGCTTTTGCAGTAAATTTTTTAAGGAGCCATCTCCAAAATTCGTTACCAAAAGCAGGTATCTTAGCAGCTTTAAAAAAAGTAAAATTCAATAGTTTTGAGAGAAATTAATCTATAATGAAGTTATGTTAAGTCAATGATCTTGCAATTGATTGGTTTCTTCGTCCCGAAGAAACCAATCAATTGCAAGATCATTGATTCAGCACTCTTCCCCTGGT